>QXTE01000826.1:69664-83196 GCA_003942145.1 Platysternon megacephalum
CAATTTTTTAATTAAAGGGACTGAGGCAGAATGTCCACATGATGGCGACACAACATCAGGAATGCAAAGCAACAGGTTCCTGGTTTGCACATTGATGGTGACAAGGGATTGAACACAACTCCCCTCTTTTCACAGACACGTTTGTTTAATTCTCTGAGGCCAAACATAAGTTTAAATGAATTTCCAGGACTGATGAAAGGGGACTTTCGGATTGATTTCACTTGTCCACCAGTGCAGCATTTAGTGGTAGAAATAGCACCATGGGCTGGACAGAGAATGGAGAGAGACCCTGAGCTGCCTGGTAGCAAACCCTGGTTTCCCAGCTGCAATGGGACATGCTGCACATCTGCAGTGATGGTGTAAATAGCCCAGCATGGCCCTTTTGGGGTTTTGTGCCTGGCACAGTGGTGCTGGTAGAAGTGCTGATGCCATGAATGGCTGCACAGTGCTATGGCATGTTGCCCACACAACCTATGGCAATGGAGGGCTCATTCCACCCCAGTTGTGATGCAGAGAGAACAGGAGTTAGTTTCACATGCCCTTTTTTAAAGTGTAATCTGGGGCACCCTGCTCTGTGTGGGGGATCCTGGCAGTTTAGACTCAGGGCTGGAACAGGCCCCTGATTTAGGCAGTGATCATATGGTTTCCAACACTCGGATGTCTCAGACAATCTGTCTCTCCCAAAGCCTCAGGCCCCAGGGAAGGCTCCTGCACTGCCTCCGCTCCTTTCACTCTCTCTAGAGAGGAGCAGCAGCCAGGGTTCGGGTTAAGTTGTGGGGCTCTAGGTGAGTGGCAGAGGGTTTGGGAGCTGAGAATTTGCCTGAGACCTCAGGGACACAGTATGAGGCAGGATCCCAGGAATCTCTATGAAAGTAGCAGAACAGGGTTTACTTGTGATGGGAAGTGAATTGAAAGTGTCTCAGGGGTGTGTATAGATGTATTGCTCTGGTTAGAAACTGTGGCTAACAGGCAATCCATGTGGGGAGCAGGATTGAAACCTGAGCAGGAGAATCCCATGGGACTTCCAGTCTAACACCTTAAACACTTGGCCATCACAGCTGTGACCCCATTAAAGGTGCAGTGCCAGATAAACTGGTAAATAATCACAATGCCCAGGCTTGAAATCATGTGCAATACAGAATTCAAACAGCAAACCTGCCTCCCAAAGCACAGAGGGAATGTGGGGTCTGTTCTCTTTGCTTAGCCATGTGCAGGAGCACAGAGAGGGCTTTTAAAGGTCTCCCCTCCCACAACTGGGGAAAGGGAAAGAATTCTTAGGTTCTAGCTTGATTCGAAGGAGGATGTCTGGACTATAGGGTCATGGACTGGCCTTTGCTAGAGAAACCAGTGACACATGGACCCAGAGTAAGAAAAATGTTTGCTGGAGTCAATAATTGAGCCCCTGGAATAGCAGCAGTATTGAGTAGCTGGAAATGTCTCACAAGAAGAGCTAGAGCTTTGGTGGTTCAGCAGCAGAAGTCTTACGTACAGCATGGGAGGTGTAGGTCTCTTTTCTGACTAATAAAGGGCTTCATTTTATCACCTCAAAATTTCAGGAGATAAATTCAGCCGCAAACTGTGTGTGGTGGGGAGATTGGTCAGGGTTACTTTGGCTTTGATTTGTTTTGTTTTTCCCATTTTAAATTACCGTGATCATTTTGATGGAAAAAAGGTTTGCATGAAGCCAAGGAAAAATTAGAAAAGTTAAAAAGCTGCCTGGGAGTCTCTGAGTGCCATGGCTAAGGCTAAACTTTAGTCATGGGCATTTTTAGTAAAAGTCATAGAGAAGTCACGGGCAATAAACAAAAATGCACAGCCGGTGTACTGTCCATGACTTTTCCTATAAATACCCATTACTAAATATCTGCTCCTGGGCCCCAGTGCTCAGGAGGCCCTGCTCCTTCCATGGGGCTGACTCCTGGGGCTGCTGCTCTGAGGACCTGGGCACCACTCTCCCAACTGCTGTTGGGGTCACTGATCTAGCCCCCCCCCGGACCGCTGCTGCTCAGAAAGTCCCCAGGGCTCCCCCGGGACTATTTTTCGGGGGCTCCCTGGGGCCTCCCCCATGATCGCTGCTCAGGCGCTCCCAGGCTGAGACGGAATACAGCCTGCGTATTAAAAACTATAAATTGCCGGGAACATCAAGTAGGGTGAGAAAAGCTGTTTGATCCAATTCTTGCTTAGAATCATAGAACTTAAGATCAGAAGGGACCATTATGATCATCTAGTCTGACCTCCTGCATGATGCAGGCCACAAGAGTTGACCCACCCACTCCTGAAATAATTCTCACCCTTGACTCAGCTGTTGAAGTCCCCAAATCATGATTTAATGACTTCAAGCAGCAGATAATCCTCGAGCAAGCGACCCCTGCCCCATGCTGCGGAGGAAGGCAAAAAACCTCCAGGGCCTCTGCCAATCTACCCTGGAGGAAAATTCCTTCCCGACCGCAAATATGGCGATCAGCTGAAACCCGAGCATGCGGGCAAGATTCTCCATCCAGACACTCAGGAAAAAGACTTTCAATATCCCACAGATGCGAGATGGGTTACAGCAGCCTAGACCTTGTTTCCATGTTGAGGTGGTTCTCACCTAAATCTTCGAGCAGCTCACAGTAATGTCCCAAGCTCCCCAAGTCCCACTGACAGCGGAGCTCTTCCTCCCCGTTGAGCCCAGGAGAGAGAGTGGGTGGTGGGTGAGTTTGGTACCCAAATAACTGGCAGAGCCAAGCAAGGAACAAAGAAATGTTTGCTTCAGTCGCTAGGTCTCTGTTTTTCTTTATTACTCACACTCTCTCCCTTTCTCTGATAATGAGCAACGGTAAGAAAACAGCTTGAAATATGTGCTAGGTGGTGGCTAGGTTTGGATGACAAATATAAAACAATCACAGCGCCCGCTAGTGTGACACTGGCACTATCAGCTTCTGACCTTTCACTGACACGTCATCGATAACTGTTTCCCTGAAGTACGTTGCTCTGATTATTTCAATGGCTCCGACACTGATACCTGCTGCCCGGTTCATTGCGCTATTTGGAACCTGCACCTAAAATTACATCCTTCCTGGGAGCAAGATTCAAACTGCCCAGGGGAACCCCATTGAGTTTCAAGTGCAACACAGGCAGGGAGGCGAGGGCATAGCACAGAGGTCTCTGAGCTCCTTCTGTGTCACAGGGAGTGGGGTCTAGTGGGCTAGAGTAGGGGGTCTGGGAACCAGGACTCCTGGGTTCTATTCCTTGATGAGTGGGGCCTAGTGGGTTAGAGTAGGGGGGCCAGGCCTTCAAAGAGAAAACACCTCCCTTTTCAGCACAATGCACTTTGAAGAAACATATGGCTCCTCGTTCGTTAAGTTCTGGCACCGTCATGCGGCCATTTCATTTCACTTCTTACTATTAAAAGTTTTGGGTACTTTGCACAGAAATGTTATTCTGAGCGGGGGGTCCCAAAACTGGATGCAGTACTCCAGATGTGGCCTCACCAGTGCCAAATCACTTCCCTCAAGCTGCCGGCAACCATCCTACTAATGCAGTCCCATATGCCGTTAGCCTTTTTGGCAACAAGGGCACACTGCTGACTCATATCCAGCTGCTCATCCACTCATCCCCAGGTCCTTTTCTGCAGAACTGCTGCATAGCCAGTCGGTCCACAACCTGTAGCAGTGCATGGGATTCTTCCATCCGAAGTGCATGGCTCTGGTCTTCTTCTTTAACTTCCTCATTTTTTTTTGGCCCAATCCTCCAATTTGTCTAGGTCACTCTGGACCCAATCCCTACCCTCCAGCACTTGGATTCCTGACATGCTTTCACAGAGGGAACAGCACATGTTCCATGATTTCCTAGGGCAGAGTTTTAGGGTTATTTTGATTCAGGGAACTATGCTATAGGGTGCTTTCCCTGTGTGAATTTGACAGGTGGATCAACATAGATGCACACTGTGACACTTCTCAGGGTGCTGAGGGCTGTGAATCTCCTGTCACTAGTAAGAGGGATTTTTGCATTTGGCAGCTGGACGTTAGCGACCAAACCCACCAGCCTGTCAGCCACTCAAGCACCCGCCTCTGAGCTACAGCAGCCCTGACAGTTGCCAATAGAGGCACCCTAACCCCTGAGTTCCTTCAATGTGTCTCCCTCTGGGGTCCAGCCCCGCTCACCAGATACTCAGAGAAATCCCAGATCCTCTCTGCCCGAAGCAATGGTATATCCCAGGTTACCAGTTTTACTGTAGACCACTGTTCCTGTATCACACACAGCACTTGAGTACAGTTATTGAACAAACAGAAATTTATTTAACAAGGGATAGAGATTTAAACAGAAACAAATGTGACTGATGGAAACCAACCGTTACCAACAAAACAAAATCACAAAATGCAACCTACACTTTTTAATAGTTACCTTTCCGATCTAAGTAGATTCTCACCTCACACTTCAGTCTATTGCAGTGGTTGCTAGTCTCTAGAAGCCAGGGCCCTGCCTTTCATGATGCACCACTGGTGGTTAGGGATCTCCTTGGTGAATGGACCCAGAGTGTTTTTCTCCACCGTCATAAACTGAATCAGTCTTTTGTCTTTATTCACAGAAAGGACGATCTCCTCATTGTCATATTGTTCTTTTCACTTCCACAGGATTTTGATGTCTATAGTTTGTCTTTGATGGATTTCTGTTGGCTTTTCTGGGTTGGTGCAAAGGTTGATAATGGAGCAATACATCCCATAACTGGTTAGCAAGGGATGGGTGACAATTCCCTCCCGTTGGAATGGGCTATCCCCACCAAGACCTATGCCTGGGGTGACTCACTTTCATGACAATACCATATGGGCATAATTTTCCACGTACTTACATTACTCCTTCAATATGTCTCATACACACCTCGCAGTGATTAGGAGGAACAATAATTTACAAGCTTTCAGTAGAGATCTCACTGCCATGCTTCCTGGATAAATATCATAAAATCAGGGTATTGGGTGTGGTGAGTTTGTCAGTCTGAGACAGGAGTTGCTTGTGAATAACAGGTACCCCTTTGCCAACTGGCACCAATGTGCTTTTGTCACACATGCCCTGAGGTATACAGTCACACCCTGATATAACAGAAAGGCCAGCACAAAAAATAGAGAACGGAACAATAAGATACTAAAATGACAGATGTCATGTCTTTCCTTTGCAAATTAGAGAAGTGGGGAAGTCAGTGACCCTTACAGTCTAAGTGGGTAAAATGTTATACAACTTGTCTCCTTGAGTAGTTTTCTTTTTAATAGAAATTGACTTTGAAGCTAAGCAAAATAAATTCTATTTGAAATACAAAAAATTAAAATCTATACTGGGCCAATATTCTTATACACTCTTTCTCGCACCACATTCTCCCACCCCAACCTTTGGAGTGAGGTTTTCTACCAGAACTCCTTACACTACAAGGGGTAAATTAAATCAAATTAACTTATCAAGATTAGCCATCATTTGCTGTAAGACTAACAAAACAAAAAACAAGACAACTTTCAGTTTTCCAAAATAATTCAGATTATCAAACAATTAGTCTCTTACTCCTTAACCAATAACTTCACCTATAATTTCATTTTCATTGGAAACAACAACATATTCAAAGATGACAAATTCTTGTCATGTGTTAGTTTTCTTTTAATCCCCACTGCCAACAACTGAACCTTGGCTGAAGTTGTGGTTTGTCCCAAGGTAGGTCCCAACCACTTCTGAGAGTTCATATATCTCTGGTTCTTCTGCCATGTGTGTTGGTGGAAGGGGTCTCCTATGTGGGAAGGTTTGCATCATGAGGAAAAATACTTGTCTTCTCACACTTTTTTAATCTTTCAAAGTAGGAGGAGGTAGAGGAGAAGTGCTGTAAATGCACAAAACACAAGAAAAAACTGTCTGGTCTACACTAAAGTCATTTATCGGTATAACTTGCTGGAGGATTCTCTGTACCTTGAAGTCTTTAAACCATGATTTGAGGACTTCAATAGCTCAGAAATAGGTAAGAGGTTTGTTACAGGAATGGGTGGGTGAGATTCTGTGGCCTGCGTTGTGCAGGTGGTCAGACTACATGATCATAATGGTCCCTTCTGACCTTAAAGTCCATGAGTCTAACTCTATTGCTCAGGGGTTGCTCAGGGGTGTGAAAAGTCCGCACCGCTGAGCAACGTAGTTACAAAGCCCTAACCCCCTGTGTAGATAGCGCTACATCAGCAGGAGAGTTGCTTGCGGGGGCTGGACTAATAAAGTCGATGGGAGAGATCTCTCCCATTGGCTGAGAGCATCTCTAATAGCAGTGCTACAGCAGCACAGCTACATTATGCGGCTGCAACAACATCAGCTTTATTGTGCAGCCATAACGTCAGACACAAAACCATGGAATCAGGACTGAACATGTGAGTATCCGGAAGTCTGAAACTGGAGCCTGACACATTCATTGCCTCATTGGTTATCATCATTTCTACAGCCTGAAAGTCCTTGTTACCCAATCAGGCAGCCAGTTTCGGATCCATGGGGAAGGAATGTCCTATGAAGCACTCTCTCTTTGGATCCAAACAGGGAAGGATGATTGTTCTCAATCTAACCCTGGTATCCTCTGGAACTGGAATCAGTGACACTGCACTAGGAAGTGGAGTTGTACAAACAATTTTCCTTGGGTCATTGGTCACCATAGCTTCCTTTACTGGGGTGGAAACCAAGAACTAAGTGTGTACTCTTTCAAGTTCTTTCCAAATCCTTGGCCTTGGTTAGGGTAAATTTACAGTTCTCTGAAGTAGAATCCTTTACAAAACCACTCAAAATATCAACAGTGTTAGTAAGGAATGGCTTCCCAAAACCGTCTCCAATAAATCTGAGCTATATCCTATCAAACAGCCTTCAGGAAAGAGAGAAATCCACATCACAGAGAGATAGAATATATGACAATGAAAGTGTCAAGTGAAATTCCAGAGCAGGTTACATCTGATTATTCAGAATCAGGACAAGAGATTCTCCCATCACGTTCTCCTCTGATCCATTCAAACATGCTTCACTCAGCACTGTCTCAATAGTCAGTTATGTTATTTACAATATTTTTACTATCCTAGCATCCAAATAATGCGGGGAAAACCAGCCACCTTGCCAGAAGTGGCTTTACCAATAGATGGAAACTGCGATTTAAGCTCCAAATGCTCACACTGTGTTTGGGATCCATCTGAATTCCCCTTCCAGGTCTTTGACACTTTCATCTCCGGTCACAGCGACTCTGATATAGGATTAAAGAAGCCAAAGCATCATCTCCAAGCACAGACAGCTAAGAACACCTCATCACATGACACTCTGAGAAGTGGATGGATAGAATGTGATGAAGATAAACTCTGCATGGCTCAGACAAAAGGTAACAGTTCTGCAGTGATGGGGAAGGAGGGAATCTCTGAGTCTCCCCGTCTCCTTCCAGTGTGTCAGAAGCTGAACTGAAACTTTTTTCCCTGCCCCTGCTCCTCTTCATTTAAATATAATTTGAAAAGTTCCCAATATAATTGCTCTTGAGCAAAACCCAGAGCAACATGAGAACAACTGGCAATGATACAAACTGTATCATTGGTTACTCTAACAATAACTTTGCAACAGGTGGAATGGTATAAATGTGATGCTCCCTGGTTCCAGATAGCAAGGGCACACTTTAATTTCTCATGGGACAATAGAGTTGATAGAAAGGACAAATAGGTCAACTTCAAAACAGGGGGCAAAAGGCAAAAATGGGCCCCTCATCTGGACAAGCTGAGGGATAACGGTGCTGCAAACAGTTCAAACAGCTTTAAAAGTTACTGTATGGGAATCTGGAAAAGTATTAAAGAAGAAAAAGTATGGATAGCCCTAGAGGTTTTTATGGTGTTGATCTCACTTGCAGATTCTCTGATGACTAACATGGGCTGAGTGCCAAGAGAAGGTATTCCCACACTCGCAGCATTCATAGGGCTTCTCGCCTGTGTGGTTTCTCTAACGTTCAGAAAGGGCTGAACTGCTAGTGAAGCTTTTCCCACACTCACTGCATTCATAGGGCCTCGCTCCTGTGTGGATTCTCTGATGCCTAATAAGGTGTGAACTGTGTTTGAAGGCTTTCCCACACTCATTGCATTCATAGGGCCTCTCCCCTGTGTGGATTCTCCAATGCCTAATGAGGGTCGAGCTGCGATTGAAGGTTTTCCCACACTCAGTGCATTCATAGGGTCTCACACCAGTGTGGATTTTCTGATGTTCAGAAAGGGCTGAGCTGGTAATGAAGCTTTTCCCACACTCACTGCATTTATAGGGCCTCTCGCCTGTGTGGATTCTCTGATGTTGAAAAAGGGCTGAGTTGGTCGTGAAGCTTTTCCCACACTCAAGGCATTCATAGGGCCTCTCCCCTGTGTGGATTCTCTGATGTTCAGTAAGGGCTGAGCTGGTAGTGAAGCTTTTCCCACACTCACTGCATTTATAGGGCCTCTCGCCCGTGTGGATTCTCTGATGTTGAAAAAGGGCTGAGGTGGTCGTGAAGCTTTTCCCACACTCAAGGCATTCATAGGGCCTCTCCCCTGTGTGGATTCTCTGATGCCTAATAAGGTGTGAACTGTGATTGAAGATTTTCCCACATTCACTGCATTCACACGGTTTCTTACCTGTATGGATTCTCTGATGCTTTATAAGGGCTGAGTCGTGATTTAAGTTTTTCCCATACTCAGTGCATGTATTGCTTCTCTTTCCCCTGAGGATTTCTTTCTGTGTTGTGATTTCCTTGAGGTTCTTCTGAGTTCCCTGACACGAAATTAATTTACACACTTTCTCCCCTGGCTGGTTTCCCTGCTCTCTTTCTGGTCTGTGCTGAATCTCACAGGATTTTCCCTGTTCATGACTCCTGGACACATTCCTTTTCAATCTTCGCAATAGTGCTCTGTCTTTATCCACTTGCTCAACATTTTCCTGCTGAGAATTCTGCTCTTCTTTCTCACATACCATTGCATCACCTGCTGTGACAGAGACAGAAACCTCAAACAGGGATGGAAAGGGGAAGGCCAAACCTAAACAAGTGCTGGAGAGAGGTCAAATAAAAATCAAGAACTGAACTCCCCCAAACTCTTCCCCCAAATGTAATAGTAGGATTTTATGTTTGTATTTTATATAATTTAGAATGAAGGATAAAGAATAAGAATGTAGCATGTATTCAATGTATTGGGTGTATGATCTGATCATATCCTGCCAGCCACCCTTTTTGAATAACAGAAAGGAATGGCCTTATGGGCCAATGGGTAGAGATACATCAGCCAGGATCTGTGTCTGGACTGATTTCAAGGCAGTAAGAGACCTTTGAGGGTCACCAATTTGTTGTAGGTNTATGGGCCAATGGGTAGAGATACATCAGCCAGGATCTATGTCTGGACTGATGGTCATCAATTTGTTGTAGGTTTAGCATTTTAAAATAAGTAAAAGAATGCCATGATTGTTTTCTTTTGCATTGCAATTTGATGTTCCTGTTCAAAATGTTCTATGTAAATTAATTCTGTTTTGTGTGTGAATGAGGAATGTGTGTTTTAAGAGATAAGTGTGAAGGCCATCAATGAACCAGATGTACGAGGGAGGAACCGGAGACAGACGCAAGGGCGCCAGAAGGCTGCAACACACCCCTATTGAAATGTCAGACGTGGGCAGATTGATGACTCTAAAGATGAGACAGGCACCTATCAATGGGGACAAGACAGCTCTGATCAAAACCAGCATGGGATAACTCCCTGAGGGACTTGATGAAAGAACAAGATAAAGGATGAGAAGGACAATTTAAGAAATTAAGCACTCATCAAACAACAATTGATTACATCAAGACAGTGCAAAACTCATTGGTCTCAATGAAGGAAAATCAGTATATAAACAGGGTGCCTTGCCACGAAACTTTGGGTTCGTCCTGCCAAGACTTCCCCAGAGCATCGTGTCATGACCAACGGAACCCAGCTCCTCCCTACCCGCGATCAACCTTGCTGGCCGCTAGATTGATCCGGACTCTGGAGTGGCAACTATAACATCGACTGGTGGGACAGTGTGTTTGTGTGTGGTGTGACTGAATGCATATACTAATTGTTCTATCTTCAATAAATGCAGCGTATTGACTCTTCCCCTGAAAAAGATCCCGTGTGCTTCTTATAAGCATAACGTTTTTGGTGGAGAATTGCAAAAGGGTGAAGACATGCACTGTGACTGTTGAACATACTGCTAAATATTGCTAAAAGGTCCCATACGTATAAAGTGATCAATCACTCAGGTGTGCACAACCCCAGTCGTAGAAGATCCAGGCAATAGGGGGAGGATTAGAGTCCTAGCTCCGACCCGTCTGTCGGGGAAAACTATACAGATGAGATATATACAAACTGTCTAGGTATATACACCCCCGGCATGGGCGGCGAGTCCTATGGGCCCATGGTGCCTGGGCCCCAGGAATATTCCTGGCCCAGGGCCCGGCTCCAGCAAGGTTTGGGGCTGGGTCTCTCCCTCGGCCCCACCTTCTGCCCCCGAGTCCCCCCCACGCATCCCTCGGGCCATTTCAAACAGCCCGGAGCCCCCACTCACCACTGGCAGTGCAGCGGAGCTGAGTGGCTTCCTCCCTGTTCGCTCCCTGCGGCTGCCAGCCCCTCCCTGCAGCCCCAGGGTGGGGTGGGGGGGCTGTGTCCTGACCCAAGTGCCCCTTCAGCCAATGGGAAGCTGTGGGGGCAGTGCCTGGGGGAGGGGCAGCACATGGAGACTCCCGGCCTGCCCTGCCTAGGAGCCCCAGGTATGCGCTGCACCCACCCCCCAAGAGCTTTCACCCCCCCTTTGCCCCTCAAACTCCCTCCCAGAGCCTGAGACAGGTGGGGGTGGAGTTTGGGGGGGGCAGAGTTGGGGGGCAGGTTCTGAGCACCACCAAAATTTCTACAAACCTGCCACCCCTGACCCCCGGTCGTAGAAGTGCCGGGCCATAAGGGGGAGGGTTAGAGTCCTCGCTCCTACCCGTCTGTCGGGGGGAAATTGCACAGGTGAATATACCCTCGGTCGTAGCAGGATCGAGCCCAAAGGGTATCATAGAATCATAGAAGATCAGGGTTGGAAGGGACCTCAGGAGGTATCTAGTCCAACCCCCTGCTCAAAGCAGGACCTAATCCCAACTAAATCATCCCAGCCAGGGCTTTGTCAAGCCTGACCTTAAAAACCTCTAAGGAAGGAGATTCCACCACCTCCCTAGGGAACCCATTCCAGTGCTTCACCACCCTCCTAGTGAAAAAGTTTTTCCTAATATCCAACCTAAACCTCCCCCACTGCAACTTGAGACCATTACTCCTTGTTCTGTCATCTGGTACCACTGAGAACAGTCTAGATCCATCCTCTTTGGAACCCCCTTTCAGGTAGTTGAAAGCAGCTATCAAATCCCCCCTCATTCTTCTCTTCTGCAGACTAAACAATCCCAGTTCCCTCAGCCTCTCCTCATAACGTTTCCCCCTCCTGCTCTGTCAGGCAGAGTTCTTTTTAGTGGGTATAAACTTTTGTGTTTTGTAAGTCCCAGCATGAGTGTGGGCACGGAAAAGTTAGAAAGGTAAAATAAATTAATACAAAAATATGTCCAGGCAGTATTTTCTATGTGAGATCCAACTCTGCAGGATATCGGAGTGTGGGCAAATAGTGGTAGCACCTGTGTAAGAAATGTTTAAAAGGAAGCAATCTAAAGACAATACTTTGTTCAAGAAATTACTCCTTTTAAACAGATATAGGAGTTTGGACAGTGTAGTATTTTTTGTGAGTGATATTGTGATGATTTCACAATTTTAAAAGAAATGATTAAGGAAAGGGACCAGGAAGGGTGGGGGCTGGTTGAGGAGCCCACCCTCCGTGCTCAATTGGTAGTGGAATAAAGCCTGTGTCCATGAAAAGGGATGGTTCAGCGAGGAAAGCAGGGGCAGGCCCAGACAAGCAGGTAGGCAACAAATACAAAAATTGGAAAACAGGTTGGAAGCCCTGAGGGCATAGTGGCAAAAGAAAAAAAAAGTAAGTATAGGCCATGGGGAATTCAGATCCCTGGAACAATACTATAGAAAGAGAACTCTTGGTTTCTTTGCAGCCATTCCGAAGGGAAAATGGGCCCTTTTCCAAAGGAATGTCTGTAAATAAGCCAGGCAAAGAGACAATCTGATTGAAATCATTTGACTATGAACAATTTAGTCAAATTCGCTAAAAGAACATAAGGGGTTTCTATTGGAACTTAACTGTCCCCAAATGTATACAAATGTAATCTATGTACAGCGGTGTAAAAAGTAAAGCAGAGTAAGGAACGTTAAGAAAAGAAAGTGTGCGCATAAATATATTGTGTAAATATGTGGAATGTTTAGGACCTAAAGCAACACTCCCGATTTGTAAAACTCTTGGTTTGTAGGTTTAAGATGAATTGGTTTTGTTTTTAAATAATACCACTAAAATCCATTTGAATCTTTCATTCAAAGTTGCAAAACCGAGAAACACTTCTTGCCAGACACAGGTAACTAGTGGTGTTTGATTTGGTATTTTGCGTTTAACCCTTAAGGTACCTTAAATGCTTTATAAGTTCAATATCTTTTTAAAAGACCAAAGTCATGGCTGCAGCAGGGCAGTCAAAACCAGGAGAATGGGAAAAAATTCTGGATTTGTTTTTTGGTAACAAAATAGCAAATAAGAGCTGTAGTAAAAAAATAAGAAATTAAAAAAAAATATACAGCGCCCCACACTGAGCCTTAAGGTGGCTCTGTGTAATCAAACAGTCGCTTTGATAAGAGTACATAAAAACTCTGTGAGCACAAAAGAAACAGTTACACCTTATGTAAAAATTAATATGGCTAATATTATACAAGTTAAACTATGGAAGGAATGTGCATTTTCCCCATAATACGGGCAGTGTATATTGTGGAAGGGGTAAAAGAAATGCAAAAACATACCATACTACTGAATTAAAATCCTTTTAGGGCTCCAAAGCCACAATAGGTTGTGTTTTTCTTTTTCAGATAGCCGTGTGTTTCAGAAGCAGGAGTTAAAAGTGAAAAATAATCAAAACTCCGGTGGAAGTTGATTGTGTCCCTTTTAAGACAGAGTCTCTAAGCTGTTAATGGCTTTAAATCCAAAAGCCAGCCAAAAAGCGTCTGTGTTAATGCAAATGACCTAACTGATAAAGGAAGAAAAGAACTGCCCAAAAATTGCAGCACAAAGAAGTCAAACCAAAGGACAAGACGGGAGACAGGTAGATCAGAGGAAGGTAAGGGCACTAGTAGAAATACCAANATAATCTATGTACAGCGGTGTAAAAAGTAAAGCAGAGTAAGGAATGTTAAGAAAAGAAAGTGTGCGCATAAATATATTGTGTAAATATGTGGAATGTTTAGGACCTAAAGCAACACTCCCGATTTGTAAAACTCTTGGTTTGTAGGTTGAAGATGAATTGGTTTTGTTTTTAAATAATAGCACTAAAATCCATTTCAATCTTTCATTCAAAGTTGCAAAACTGAGAAACACTTCTTGCCAGACACAGGTAACTAGTGGTGTTTGATTTGGTATTTAGCGTT
>QXTE01000827.1:0-35833 GCA_003942145.1 Platysternon megacephalum
CCACCATGGACACTTCAGAGCGGGGGGAGGAGGAGATGGAGGAGGACGAGGAGGAAAGCAGGAGTGAGGGTGCTGGGGCGGGGGGAGACACCCCGGAATCCCTGGGTCCATGCAGCCAGGAGCTCTTCTCGAGCCAGGAGGAAGCTAGCCAGTCGCAGCGGCCGGTACTTGGTGGAGGACAAACAGAAGAGCGTGTTCCCGGTAAGCAGCTTTCTTTTTGGGGAAGGAAGTTTTTTGGGAGAGGAGGGTTAGGGCTGCATGCATGCCTAGATCTGGAATAGCACATTGATGTGGTCTATCACATCGCGGTAATCGGCCGCGGTAATCTCTTCAAAAGTCTCATCCAGAATGTGGGCAATGCGCTTGCGCAGGTTTCTTGGGAGAGCCACCGTGGTCCTTGTCCCAGTCAGGCTAACATGTCCACGCCACTGTGCCACGAGGGGCGGGGGGACCATTGCTGCACACAGGAAAGCTGCATATGGGCCAGGGCGGAAGCCGCATTTCAGTAGAAGACCCTCCCTTGCTTCCCAGGTCACCCTCAGCAGTGAGATATCTTCCAGGATGAACTCCTGTGGAAAATGTTGGGACAGTGTTCAATGTAGGTGCCCCCTGCAGCTGTTGGCTCTCCCCAAGGCACAGAAACCCAGAGGACAGTACAGCCCAGAAACAATCAGTCCCCCTTACTCACCATTTTGGGGCTCCCGTGGGTTATGTCCGCTCTCTTTGGGACGGGAAAATTATGCTATTGTGTAGACTGTGTGTGCCCTCCTTAAGTGCGGGGGAATCATTACTCTGTCTGGTATAAACAATGCTGCCTCTGTTAAGTGTTGCATTTTGCCTTTACAGATGCAACCTTGAGATCTCAGCCGTCCGTGTTTTCACCGGCTCAGAGACTGCAAAGACTCCGGAAGAGACCGCGGAAAAGCAAAGAAGACATGCTGCACGAAGTGATGCATCAATCTCTTACAGAGAATCAAAAAGCGCAGGAGTGGAGGGAGAGAGAAAGCAGGACCCGCAAGGAAAACGCAGCGCACCGGAAGCAAAGCACGGATCGGCTGATAAGCATCATGGAGCGCCAAGCGGACTCTATCCAGGCGCTCGTAGCCATGCAGGCGGAGCACTACCGCGCCCGCCCCCCCCCGCAGCCCTTGTCCCAAAACTCTTTCCCTTGTGCCCCCATGTCACCTCCAACCCACTTTCCCCAACATCCGGGTTCTTACCGCCACCAGCTGCCTCCAACACCTGTATCTTCACCAACCAGCCCTGAGAACTACGACCCTTACCCTCTGCACTCAACCCCCATCACCATGCAGTATAGCCATCCTGAAGTGCAGCACTCATTGCACAGCACTCCAGACAGGACATACGCAAATCTGTGATTGTACCGTTCCCCACCCCACCCCCTTGCCCTTTCTGATTCCCAAACAGTTGTGTTTCTTTCAATAAATGAATTTTCTTTTCAATAAATGGATATTTTGGTTTTGAAAACATTCTTTATTATTGCATAAAGTAAAAGATACCTTAGCCCAGGAAACAGGCACTGCAAATCAGCGAAGCAAACACAGATTCCTACCAACATTGTAACCACAGGGCACCAGACATTACTGCTGGTTTTCAGCCTCAAATTGCTCCCTCAAGGCATCCCTAATCCTTGCAGCCCCGTTCTGGGCCCGTCTAATAGCCCTGCTCTCTGGCTGTGCAAATTCAGCCTCCAGGTGTTGAACATCGGAGGTCCATGCCTGACTGAATCTTTCACCCTTCCCTTCACAAATATTATGGAGGGTACAGCACGCGGATATAACCACGGGGATGCTGTTTTCGGCCAAGTCCAGCTTCCCATACAGAGATCGCCAGCGGCCCTTTAAACGGCCAAAAGAACACTCCATGGTCATTCGGCACCGGCTCAGCCTGTAGTTGAACCGTTCCTTGCTACTGTCAAGGCATCCTGTGTAGGGTTTCATGAGCCATGGCAGTAACGGGTAAGCGGGGTCTCCAAGGATCACAATGGGCATTTCGACTTCCCCTACTGTGATCTTCCTATCTGGGAAAAAAGTCCCGGCCTCCAGCTTCCTGAACAGGCCAGTTTATTGAACATAAGAACGGCCCTACTGGGTCAGACCAACGGTCCATCTAGCCCAGTATCTTTCTTCTGACGGTGGCCACTGCCAGGTGCTTCAGCTCTACTCTGAGCTCCTTGTGGGGTGAAGGGAGTTGGCTGGATGCTGCATGCAAGTCTCACTCCTCTACTCCGAGCTCATGGCTTAAAGCAAGCCCGTGCAAAATCTCTCCAAGAACAGAGAGGCAGTTCACCTCTTGTCAGGGCATGGACGGGACAAACCCAGCCCAGCCTCACAGGAACAATGGACACTGGCTTAGTCAGCAACAAAAGAATTTGTTAGACCCTCAAGGGAGTCACCCCCTTCCTTTGGGCAGTTTGGGGCTGCGATGAGGTAATGCTCACCTGACTCTGAAATGGAGGGTGGGGGGCAAAGCCAAGAGGAAAGAAAGGACATGATAAAAGGGAGAGACATTTTCCCATGCCCTCTCTCTTCCACCTACATCTACAGACACCATCACCACCAAGTGACTGAAATGCTGATCAAAGGGGGGAGCCTGACTGAAAATCCAGCCTGTGGTGAGAAGCATCTAAGTTTTTAAGGACATTGAAAAGTAGTAGGGGGGTGAGACTTGCATACAGCATCAGGCCCAACCCCACACCCTAGAACAGGGGTAGGCAACCTATGGCACGGGTGCCGAAGGCGGCACGGGAGCTGATTTTCAGTGGCACTCACACTGCACAGGTCCTGGCCACCGGTCCGGGGGGCTCTGCATTTTAATTTAACTTAAATGAAGCGTCTTAAACATTTTAAAAACCTTATTTACTTTACATACAACAATAGTTTAGTTATATATTATAGACTTATAGAAAGAGACCTTCTAAAAACGTTAAAATGTATGACTGGCACGTGAAACCTTAAATTAGAGTGACTAAATGAAGACTTGGCACCCCACTCCTGAAAGGTTGCTGACCCCTGACCTAGAAGGAGCACGGCTGGGGGAGTGGGACTTTCATGCAGCATCTGCCCCCCTCCCCTCCCCTTGCAAGGAGCTCAGGGTAGGGGTGTGAAACTTGTATGCAGCATCAGGCCCAACCCCACACCCTGGAAGGAGCACAGAGTGGGGGAGTGGGACTTTCATGCAGCATCTGGCTCCCTCCTCACACCCAGCAAGGAGCTCGGAGTAGGGTCCAATAAGAGATATGACCCTCTCTAGCTCCCTGGCTCTTGGCATGCGCAGATGGCAGTGCAGGGCGGTGGGGAGGGAGGAGAGGGAAGAGTCCTAGGTGTGCATAGGCAGAACTCACAGAGACTACATTTCCCAGAACACCTGGCACACGGGGCTTTCCCGGCAGTTCCCCGGGGAGCTCCCCTCCCGCCCCAGGCAGCCGAGCCGTGGCGGGTGCTGGGGGGAAGCAGGAGTCCGGGAGACCAGAGTGTGATCCGCTCGTGGGTGAGTGCCACGCTGCTGCCTCCATCGTGACCTGGGAGCCGGGGCCGAGCTGGGGAGAGACCTTCCTTCGCCCCCTTGTGCCCAGCCTGGGGGGAACTTCTCCAGCTGGGGCGAACCTGTGGGGCAGCCGCGGGCTCTGCCCGCCCCCGCTGATGGAGAGAGACCGCAGGGAAGGTGCTGGGCAGGGGGCAGGGAAGTGACTGTGCGCCGGTGTCCGTGGGAACTTGGGATCTCGCAGCCCCTGGGATCTCCTCCCTGGGGGCTCCGAGCTGCTGTCACAGCCGGGAGCCCAGCGCCCCGCCTGGCCCCTGCCAGGATCTGCCCTGGGGCACAACCCGGAGATTCAGGAGGGTGTGGCTGGGCGGGAGGCTGTGAGGAAGGGCGAGAAGTGAGATCGAGCTGGAGGGGCGGAGGGAGACCTGGGAAAGGGGGCAGATGGGACCATTTCTGTACAGCCAGGAAACTGCAGGAAGAGGAGAAGGGCAGGGGACCCCAGAGGAGCGGGCTGGGGGGCTGAGATCCCCTCTGATTTACCGGTGCCCTCTCCCATAGTGATAACATTCTCTCCGCTCCTTTCCCCTTTCTCTCTAGGTAGCAAAGATCAAAATTTGTGGTGAGTTTCCCCTCAAATGACTGAGAAGGTCTCTGTTCTTCTCCACCAATTTTGCCCCATTTTCTCTCCACTTCTCCAATATCCAATTCAAATCTCAGATGTGGAGTTTCCCCCCCCAATTTTTACCTGCAATTAATTGTCCTTGTTTAGGTGGGAAATTGTTACCCTGAGTGATTTCTGAAATGGGAAGAGGGTTAATGGGCAGAGGTTGGGCGAGCCCTGCCACACGGATACCTCTGGGCTGGGCTGGGGTGGCCAGTCCTTGTTGGCAACAGGGCATGGAAAGGCCCAGGAAGGGAAGGGAGGAGCAAGCAGCCCCCATGGAGACTGCCCCAGGTTTCCCAGTCCCAGCTACTCCCTCTCCCCCACCCTGCCCAATCCAGAAGCCCCCCCCCCGCTAGTTACCATTCCCAGACCCTCTGCCACGCCCTCCCCACTGCCAGTGACCTTCTGACTCCAGCCCCACTCCTTTCCCCTGTGAAAGCGACAGCAGCCAGGACTCCTTGCTGGCCGTGTGACTGTGAGGCAAGAAGAATCCATCCCGTTCTGCCGTTGATTGAATATCACTGTATAATCCCCTCAAATTTCTCCCTTTTCCCCTTGAATTGTTGACTGGTGACATAAAGTCTCCCCAGATGTTGGTGTTTTTCTCTTATATTTAGTTTTTGCCCCATTTTCTCCTCAGTTCTGAGCCTCCAGGTGTCTGACTGAGATCAGGGTTCTTATCATACTGAGCGTGGCGCAGGTCTTGACTGAGTTCTGGTCCCCCAGTGTGCCGGGCACTGCACAAGCCCTGACCAAGTTTGGGGCAGTCGTTGTTCCAGGAACTGCACAGACCTCTACAGAGAGCAGGGACCTTGTTGTGCCGGGTGCTACAATGACCCTGACTGAGCTCCGGGCTCCTGTTGTGCCGGGCCCTGCACCGATACCAAGTGAAATCAGGCTCCCATTGTGCCAGGTGCTACAGAGACAGCAAACAAAATCAGGGACCTTGTTTTTCCTGGAGCTGCAGAGACCCCAAGTGAGATCTGGGTCCTGTTATGTCAGGTGCTACAGAGACCCCAACAGAGGCCAGACCCCACTGTTGTGCTGGGCACTGCAGAGACCCCAACTGACATCAGGCCCCCCATTGTGACAGGTAAAACAGACCTGGACCGAGATCTTTAGTGCCTCCTTGTGCCAGGCTGTGCATGACTGCAGCCCAGATCGCTGCCTGCATTGTGTTGGGCACTTCAGCTCTATGTCCCTGTTGGGCCTGGCCCTGCACTGACCCCAGCCAAGATCAGTCCCCACCACTGCACTGGGCATTGCAGAAACCCTGACAGAGATCGTGCGCCCGCTCTCTTCCCCCGCCCCCCATTTTACCAGGTGCTGCAGGGACCCCAAACAAAATCAGGGATCCTGTAGTGCTGGGAGTTGCAGAGCCCCCACCTGAGGCCCCCTGTTGTGCACAGACACTGACCAAGATCAGGGTCCCCATTGTGACAGGTGCTGAACAGACACCAAGGATCTGTCTACACTGCTATTGAAAAACGCACAGCTGGCTCATGCCAACTGACTTGGGCTCACAGCGTCGTGTAGATGTCTGGGCTTGGTCTGGAGCCAGGCTGTAGGACCCTGCGAGGTGGGAGGGTGCCAGACTTTGGGCTGCTGCCGAAGCCACAACATCTACACCACAATTAAACAGCCCTGCAGCCTGAGCCGTGTGAGTCCAAGTCTGTGGGCACGGGCCAGCCACTGGTGTCTAACTGCAGTGTGGACATACCCACAGTGTGTGAGACAGAGTCCTTGCCACAAAAAGCTGAAAGGCCAAATAGGCTAATGATGGAACGCTATTCCCCTTTTTACAGATGGGAAAGCTGAAGCTCAGAGAGGTGAAGTAATTTGCTCAAGTTTGCATGGAGAATTTGGGGCAAGACTGGGAACTGAACCCAGATTGTCTGAATTTTTGCCTCTCCCCTTAACCGCAAGCTCAGCTGTGTGTACAGCATTGTTTTGGTCTAAGTGTTCGTATTGCATTGGCTTCCAAAGGCAGTTGTGGAATTTCCTTCATTGGAGGTTTGTAAGACCAGGTTAGAGCTACATCAGTCTGGGAATGTCTAGGGATACTTGGTCTGGCCTCATCACAGGAGGCTTGAGTAGATGACCTCTCAAGATCCCTTCCATGCCTACATTGAGATAATTCTGTTTTGTGCTGTGTCCTGTTCCACGCTGAGCTGTTTTGCATGGTGCCATTTTGGAAATGTGATGCACCATGCTGTGTTGCATAGTTTTATGGTGCATTGTTTTGCCTCAGGTTGTTTGGTGCCTCTGTTGTGTTAGTTTGAGTTGAGCTCTTTTCCATTGTGTACTTTTGTCCTAGGGTGTGTTAGTTTGCATTGTGTTGCTTTCTTCTCCTCTGTATTGTGTCATTTTATGCTGTGGAGTGTAGTTTTTGTTTTGTTTTTTGTTTTTCTTTTTTTTCTGAATGGCCTGACATCATCTTGTGGTGGGCTTTTTCCCCCTGTATGTATCATTTTTATATGTATATATTGCATAGCATCATAGAAATGTAGGGCTGGAAAGGACCTCAAGATGTCATCAAGTCCAGCTCTCTCTGTTGAGGCAGGACCAAGTATATGCAGATTATACCTGACTGAGGTTTGTCCAACCTGTTCTTAAAAACTTCCAGGGAAAGAGACTCCACAGCCATCCTTGTAAGAGTATTCCAGAGCTTATCTACCTTCACTCTGGTGACACCCACACAGATTTTACTGGTGAGCAGCTCTGGGGAGAGAGGAGACCCCAGTGAATGGGCATCTGGGTAAATAGTAGGGCTGTCAATTAATTGCAGTTAACTCACGCGATTAACTCAAAAAAATTAACTGTGATTAAAAAAATTAATTGCGATCAATCACACTCTTAAATAATAGAATACCAATTGAAATTTATTAAATATTTTTGGACGTTTTTCTACATTTTCAATATGGATTCAATTACAACACAATACAAAGTGTACAGTGCTCACTTTATATTTTTTTATTACAAATATATGTACTGTAAAAATGATAAACCAAAAGAAACAGTATTTTTCAATTCACCTCATACAAGTACTGAAGTGCAATCTCTTTGAAAGTGCAAATTACAAAATGTAGATTTTTTGGAGTGCAGTTATGTAACACAAAAACAAAACAATATAAAACTTTAGAGCCTACAAGTCCACTCAGACCTACTACTTGTTCTGCCAATTGCTAAGACAAACAAGTTTGTTTACGTTGATGTGAGATACTGCTGCCTGCTTCTTATTTACAATGTCAGAGAAAGTATCAACGGGCATTTGCATGGCACTTTTGTAGCCAACCTTGCAAGGTATTAACTGCCAGATATGCTAAACATTCCTATGCCCCGTCATGCTTTGGCCACCATTCCAGAGGACATGCTTCCATGCTGATGATGCTCGTTAAAAAAATAATGTGTCAATTAAACTTCTGACACAATTCTCCCCCAAGGAATTCAATGTCTCCTGCTCTGTTTTACCCACATGCTGTCATATACTTCATGTTATAGCAGTCTCAGATGAAGACCCAGCACATTAGTTTTCAGAACCCTTTCACTGTAGATTTGACAAAATGCAAAGAAGGTACCTGTGATGGGTTGGGTCACAGAAACTCCCTCAAGACTGTCACTAGATGTGCTGGGATACCACTAAGAACAAACCCCCCGGCCAGAAAAGGGTTCCTACCACTCAGGTCTTGCTGAACTGGGCTCACCAGTCGGCTCCAGCACAGACCAAGAGGTTGGGCCACGGCCCCCTGCAGTTCACAGAAACTGAGATTCACTCAGCCCTGGGGCTTCTCAGTTAACAGGGACTTTCCCAGCACCCAGTATTCAGTCTTTCTGGGAGCCTAAACCCCAAATAAATCCGTTTTACTCTGTATAAAGCTTATACAAGGCAAAATCATAAATTGTCCGCCCTCTATAACACTGATAGAGAGATATATACAGAGCTGTTTGCTCCCCCGGGTATTAATCACTTACTCTGGGTTTATTAATAAACAAAAGTGATTTCATTAAGTATAAAAAGTAGGATTTAAGTGGTTTCAAGTAATAGCAGACAGATCAAAGTAGGTCACAAAAAACAAAATAAAACAAAACGCAAGTTCAAGCCTAATACATTAAGCATCTGATTACAGGTAATATCTCACCCTCTAAGATGTTCTAATAAGCATGCTTCACAGACTGGATTCTTTCCTAGCCTGGGCCCAATCCTTTCCCCTGGTACAGTCCTTGTTAGTTCCAGCAGACATCTCAATTGGTAAACAGGGGAGTTCTCATGACTGGCCATTCTTGAGCCAGCTGAAGACCAAAAATGGAGGGGCTTCCAGGGCCTTTTATATTCCCTGCCTTGTGAGAGGAAACCCCTTTGTTCTCCTGTGAAAAATCACAGGAGCAAGATGGAGTTTGGAGCCACATGGGCAAGTCACATGTCCATGAATGATTCAGCTTTTTGCAGACCGATGCCATTGTTTACATGTTAGCTTGAACGTTCCCAAGAAGGTTCAGCAGACGTGGATTGGCATCTCCCAAAGTCCATTGTTAGCTAAGTACTTCCAATTACTTGAATAGTCCCTTCACAATATGTTGGCCAAACCTCCCTCATGTGTTTCCCACAGCAAACACTTCAAATACAAGCATAGAGCCAACACTCATAACTTCAGATATAAAAATGATACATGCATACAAATAGGATGAATATATTCAGTATATCATAACCTTTCCAAAGATATGTTACATAGAATATTTAGCATAAAACATATTCCAGTTATGTCATTCACATTCATAAGCATATTTTCATAGACTCATAGACTTTAAGGTCAGAAGGGACCATTATGATCATCTAGTCTGACCTCCCGCATGATGCAGGCCTCAAAAGCCGACCCACCCACTCCTGGAATAATTCTCTCCCTTGACTCAGCTGTTGAAGTCCCCAAATCATGATTTAAAGACTTCAAGTTGCACAGAATCCTCCAGCAAGCGAACCCTGCCCCATGCTTCAGAGGAAGGCGAAAAATCTCCAGGGCCTCTGCCAATCTACCCTGGAGGAAAATTCCTTCCCGACCCCAAATATGGCGATCAGCTGAACCCCGAGCATGCGGGCAAGACTCTCCAGCCACACACTCAGGAAAAAGTTCTCTGTAGTAACTTTTAATATCCCATCATTGACCATTGGTACTAATTACCAGTGATGGCACGTTATTGACCTATTGACTAAGATCACGTTATCCCATCAAACCATCCCCTCCATAAACTTATCAAGCTTAATCTTAAAGCCAGAGAGGTCTTTCGCCCCCACTGTTTCCCTCGGAAGGCTGTTCCAGAACTTCACTCCTCTGATGGTTAGAAACCTTCGTCTAATTTCAAGCCTAAACTTCCCGACGGCCAATTTATATCCATTTGTTCTCGTGTCCACATTAGTACTGAGCTGAAATAATTCCTCTCCCTCCCTGGTATTTATCCCTCTGATATATTTAAAGAGAGCAATCATATCTCCCCTCAGCCTTCTTTTGGTTAAGGTAAACAAACCGAGCTCCTCAAGTCTCCTTTCATACGACAGGCTTTCCATTCCTCGGATCATCCTAGTGGCCCTTCTTTGTACCCGTTCCAGTTTGAATTCATCCTTCTTAAACATGGGAGACCAGAACTGCACACAGTACTCCAAATGAGGTCTCACCAATGCCTTGTATAACGGGACTAGCACCTCCTTATCTCTACTAGAAATACCTCGCCTAATGCATCCCAAGACCGCATTAGCTTTTTTTACGGCCACGTCACATTGCCGACTCATAGTCATCCTGCGATCAACCAGGACTCCGAGGTCCTTCTCCTCTTCCGTTACTTCCAACTGATGCGTCCCCAGCTTATAACTAAAATTCTTGTTAGTCATCCCTAAATGCATAACCTTACACTTCTCACTATTAAATTTCATCCTATTACTATTACTCCAGTTTACAAGGTCATCCAAATCTCCCTGCAGGATATCCCGATCCTTTTCCGAATTGGCAATACCTCCCAACTTTGTGTCATCCGCAAACTTTATCAGCCCACTCCTACTTTTGGTTCCGAGGTCAGTAATAAATAGATTAAATAAAATTGGACCCAAAACCGAACCTTGAGGAACTCCACTGGTAACCTCCCTCCAACCTGACAGTTCACCTTTCAGTACGACCCGCTGCAGTCTCCCCTTTAACCAGTTCTTTATCCACCTCTGGATTTTCATATCGATCCCCATCTTTTCCAATTTAACCAATAATTCCTCATGCGGTACCGTATCAAACGCCTTACTGAAATCGAGGTATATTAGATCCACCGCATTTCCTTTGTCTAAAAAATCTGTTACTTTCTCAAAGAAGGAGATCAGGTTGGTTTGGCACGATCTACCTTTCGTAAAACCATGTTGTAATTTGTCCCAATTGCCATTGACCTCAAGGTCCTTAACTACTTTCTCCTTCAATATTTTTTCCATGACTTTGCATACTACAGATGTTAAACTAACAGGCCTGTAGTTACCCGGGTCACTTTTTTTCCCCTTCTTGAAAATAGGAACTATATTAGCTAATCTCCAGTCAAACGGTACAACCCCCGAGTTTACAGATTCATTAAAAATTATCGCTAACGGGCTTGCAATTTCACTCGCCAGTTCCTTTAATATTCTCGGATGAAGATTATCCGGGCCGCCCGATTTACTCCCGTTAAGCTGTTCGAGTTTGGCTTCTACCTCGGATACTGTAATGTCTACCCCCCCCCCCTTATTCCCATCAGTCACGCTGCCACTATTCCTAAACCCTTCATTAGCCTCATTAAAGACCGAGGCAAAATATTCGTTTAGATATTGTGCCATGCCTAGATTATCCTTAATCTCCACACCATCTACAGTCTTAAGCGGTCCCACTTCTTCTTTCTTGGTTTTCTTCCTATTTATATGGCTAAAAAACCTTTTACTATTGGTTTTAATTCCCTTCGCAAGGTCCAACTCTACCCGGCTTTTGGCCTTTCTCACTCCATCCCTACACGCTCTGACCTCAATAAGGTAGGTTTCTTTGCTGATCCCTCCCATCTTCCACTCCTTGTACGCTTTCTGTTTTTTCTTAATCACCCCTCTGAGACGCTTGCTCATCCAGCTCGGTCTAAAACTGCTACCTACGAACCGTTTTCCCTTTCTAGGGATACAGGCCTCCGACAGCTCCTGCAACTTCAACTTGAAATAATCCCAGGCGTCTTCCGCCTTTAGATCCCGAAATATGTTAGTCCAATCCACTTCCCTAACTAGTCGCCTTAATTTATTAAAGTTAGCCCTTTTGAAATCGTAAACATTAGTCTCAGATTAAATTTTGTTTATCCTTCCATTTAGTTTGAACTTAATTAGCTCATGATCACTCGAGCCAAGGTTGTCCCCTACAACCATTTCCTCAACGAGGTCCTCACTACTCACCAAAACCAAATCTAAAATGGCATCCCCCCTCGTCGGTTCAGCAACTACTTGATGAAGGAATTCATCAGCTATCATAAAGCATGTGGAGTGCAATGTCACAGTACCAATGTGAGATTTCTAAAAATAGCTACAGCACTCGGCCCAAGGTTTGAAAATCTGAAGTGCCTTCCAAAATCTGAGAGGGACGAAGTGTGGAGCATGCTTTCAGAAGTCTTAAAAGAGCAACATTCTGATGTGGAAACTGCAGAACCTAAACAACCAAAAGGAAAATCCACCTTCTTCTGGTGGTATCTGACTCAGATGATGAAAATGAACATGCGTTAGTCTGCATTGCTTTGGATCATTATCAAGCAGAACCTGTCATCAGCATGAAAGCATGACCTCTGGATTGGTGGTTGAAGCATGAAGGGACATATGAATCTTTAGTGTATCTGGCACATAAATATCTTGCAACGTCAGCTACAACAGTGCCATGTAAACGCCTGTTCTCACTTTCAGGTGACATTGTAAACAAGAAGCAGGCAGCATTATTTCCTGCAAATTGTAACCAGACATGTTTGTGTGAGTGATTGGCTGAACAAGAAGTAGGACTGAGTGGACTTGTAAACTCTATAATTTTACATTTTTATTTTTGAATGCAGTTATTTTTTGTACATAATTCTATATTTGTAAGTTCAACTTTCATGATAAAGAGAGATTGCCCTACAGTACTTGTATGAGTTGAATTGAAAAATACATTTTTTTTTGTTTTTTACAGTGCAAATATTTGTAACAAAAATAAATATAAGGTGAGCACTGTACACTTTGTATTCTGTGTTGTAATTGAAATCAATATATTTGAAAATGTAGAAAATATCCACAAATATTTAAAATAAATGGTATTCTATTGTTTAAAAGAGCAATTAATTGCACGATTAATCGCAATTAATTTTTTTAATCGCTTGACAGCCCTAGTAAATAGACTAAAGTTGTGAGGAGAAACATTGACGTGTCCAAGGTCACCCAGGCTGTCCATGACAGAGCTAGTAAAATAGTCCAGTTCTAGTGCCATCATGCTGCTGTTTTGGATACTGAAGGTCTCTCCCACACTGGTGTTTTAGGCACTGGTGCAAACCCTTAGTGTAGACAGAGTTTACACTGGTGCACTCTGATTAGCACTGGGTGCACCATGTTGAAAGCTTGGGGGAGGGGGGAGGGGGGGGGACAGTGACCTCCCTGAAGCCTGAGGCTGGCTGAACAGTGCAGCAGGCAGGGCTGGCTCCAGGTTTTCTGCTGCCTCAAGCGGCGGAAAAAAAAAAGCGCCGATCGGTGTCACGTCGGCAGCAGCTCAATTGCATCGCTCCATTCGTTGTCGGCAGTTCGGCAGCGGGTCCTTCGCTCCCGCTCTTCCTCTTCGGCGGCAGCTCAATTGCATCGCGCCATTCGTTGTCGGCAGTTCGGCAGCGGGTCCTTCACTCCCGCTCTTCCTCTTCGGCGGCAGCTCAAAGAGGGATCGAGGGACCCGCCGCCGAATTCCTGCCGAAGACCCGGATGTGCCGCCCCAATACTGGACGGACGTGCCGCCCCTTTGTATTGGCCGCCCCAAGCACCTGCTTCCTTAGCTGGTGCCTGGAGCCGGCCCTGCCAGCAGGTAACAGAGGGGCAGTGCTGTGCTGGAGGTATGAGCCAGGAGGAGCACAGCCCCCCAGGACTGGACACTGACTTCTCCTGCCCCATGACACCCCCCCCCCAGCTGTGTGCAGGGACTGCAGCTGAGCTGCCCTGCCAAGACAGCCTGTGCATCCATGGACAAACCACCTGACTGATCTCAGTCGGGTTCTGAGCCATGTGCAGCATGATGGGGCCCTGATCTCCATCAGTGTCTGTGCAACACAAAGCACAATTTATAGACTCACAGACTTTAAGGCCAGAAAGGACCATCATGATCATCTAGTCTGTCCTCCTGCGTGTTGCAGGCCACCGAAAGTCACTCATTCACACCTGTAATAGACCCCTAACCTCTGGCTGAGTTACTGATGTCCTCACATCATTATTTAAAGACTTCAAGTTACAAAAAAATCCACCTTTTACACTAGTTAACACCTGCAAGTGACCCAGGCCCCATGCTGCAGAGGAAGGCAAACAACCCCAGGGGTCTCTGCCGATCTGAGTCTGGGCAAAATTCCTTCCCATCCCCAAATATGGTGATCAATCAGCACTTAGTGTCCCATCACCAGCTGTTGGAGATATTTGCTGCTAGCAGTTGCAGATCAGCTACTTAATTACTTAAACATACACTTGAAAGCATTGGATTTTTATAATAAATCATAGTAAATGTCGATTTCACGGTACACACATTGGCCGAGTGCACGGTTGGCCCCTCCTCCTCCGGGCCTGGTTGCCCTCCCAAATAAGTCCAGGGAGATTTCAGCTCTGTACAACTGTGACAATGGGTGCCCGTGGGAGCCAGCTGAGATCACTCAAGTAGGGTGAACTGCACACAGAATGGGGTGGACAAACCCCACAAGATGGTGGATATTCCAATATTTAGATTTACCAGCACAAAACAGCTTCTGTACTACCTTACTGGTTACTCAGAAGTCCAAACAAAACAGCTCCCTTAAAGTATCCAGCCTCAGGCCTCCATCTAGGTACACGTGTCAAAAAATATGATGATGATTACTGAAAATCTTAATTCATCATATAAAATAAAAGGTTCTTCTGATCCCAAATGACCAGCCACATAGCCAGGTCAAATTATAACTTTGATCTTACCCCAAAACTACACACTTATAGCCAATTCTTATTAACTAAACTAAGAATTTATTAAAAAAGAAAAGAGAGAGCCTATTGGTTAAAGGAATCAAATACATACAGACATGAGTTCAATTCTTGAGGTTCAGATACATAGCAGAGATGGCGAGCTTGTAATTGCAAAAGTTCTTTTAGAAATAGTCCATAGATTATAGTCCAAAGTCCAGATTCAGGGTGACTCCAGCCAGTGGCTGGGGATCTCAATTCTTACGGCTTAAGGTTTCCCCTTGTTGAAACCCAAAGCAGATCTGAGATGTCAGAATCAGGTCCCAAGGCCGTTTATACTTTTCTAGGAGCCTCTTGAGCATTCAGTCCTGGATGAACAACATTCCTTTGTGACCTTCTGTTTTTCAAATATTCTGGTAATTAGCTATGCAGCTTAACACATTTGTCCATTAAACAGTTTATACACTTTAAAGCAGAGGTGGGCAAACTATGGCCCGCGGGCCACATCCGGCCCGTGGGACCGTCCTGCCTGGCCGTTGAGCTCCCGGCCGGGGAGGCTCACCCCCGGCCCCTCCACTGCTGTTCCCCTTTCCCCGCAGCCTCAGTTCGCCGGGCCACCAGCGCTCTGGGCGGCGGGGTGCAAGCTCCTGCTGGGCAGTGCAGCGGCGGGGCTGGCTCTGGCCGGGCAGCGCGGCTGCCAGTCCTGGTGCTTTGAGCGGCATGGTGAGGGGGCAGGGAGCTGGGGGGTTGGATAAGGGGCAGAGGGTCCCGGGGGGCAGTCAGGGGACAGGGAGCAGGGGACGGTTGGATAGGCATGGGAGTACCGGGGGGGTTGTCAGTGTGTGTGTGTGGATAGGGGTCTGGGCGGTCAAGGGACAAGGAGTAGGGGGGATTGGATGGGTCAGGAGTTCTGAGGGGGGCAGTCAGGGGACGGGAAGTGGGAGGGGGCGGGGGCCAGGCTGTTTGAGGAGGCACAGCCTTCCCTACCCGGCCCTCCACACCATTTCACAACCCCGATGTGACCCTCAAGCCAGAAAGTTTGCCCACCCCTGCTTTAAAGAGACATATAGACAATAATACTACTTCAGCCAAGTTGAATAAGAGCAAACACCTACCATTCTACTACTCTAACAATGCAGGTTTGCATTTCAAAGTACTACGCTAACCTAATGGGATAACCCAACTATTATTTACCCATTTCCTAACACATCTTTAGAGGTTGACCATGGGTCAGAGAGCCTGGGGTTTGCTTAACCCTTTGCTGGCCATGTGTTACACTTCAATGTGGTATTACATTATAAGCATATAACATCACAAGAACACCCATATTCTTTAAGTGTTTCCCACCACCAGTGTCCAATGTTCCCTCTAATTTTTTCCATCCATGAGCAGAATGAGTTTTGTTATGTGCACCAGTATCGAGGTAATGTGCACTTGTGTGGATGTGCGCCACCACGAAACCCACCAGTACAAACAAAAAACCTAATTATAATAATATATTTTTTTTTAAAGTTATTTCTTCTTAGGATTTGCTCCTTTGTTTACATATAGCTGTTAAAAGGAGCAGAAGGAGGTCATATAATGTTATGTATCCTGCTTTTAGGGAAAAATATCATGGAGCTGTTATTAAAAAGGCATCTGCTTCTGTTGCCTTTGCCAAGGCTGAATCAGTAAAGTAGAGCTGAAGGCAGTGGGGCCTGAACTGGCAGGGACTGGGTTGGGGTAGATGTTTTTAATTGTTTTCAGCCACTGGTTAAATGTTACTTAATGGGTTCACTCCTGAACACTTTTTGTTCACAAATTGCTCCCTATTACCCAGAAAAACAGGATATTTTTAATATTTCTGTTTACATATCTCAAATCTTGCAGACAACCCTGAGCAATTTGCTTTGCCATGCATCAAAGTGGGTGTGATTCATCTCTGGAGAAAGATTGAGGAATGAAATCCTTCTGAATATTGTATTCATTTATTTTTATCTCTGCACCTAAGCAATGGATGGACAGCTTCAGCATTTTAGCACCAAATTAGCAGTCTCATTCTCAGATTTGGATTGCTGTCTGGTTTGTTGGTGCTTTCTCAGAGGGGGAAGCCTGCAGATATTTTAAGCCATATGCTCTTATTTCCTACCTACTCAAACCCATGGTAGAGCCCGTATTTTTCAATCATAAATGTCACACACAGTCCATAGGGCAATAGTGGCTGGGCTTGGGCTGATGGCTGTATTACACTGAAAAAGGACAGAGACAAGACAGTAGTCTCTCTGTATGTGACTGATTGTCTTCTCACAATGTGGGGCACAACTGCTGTGGTGCCACCTAGCCACAGTTATAGCCTATGCTATCTTAGAAGAGGAGCTGACTAAGGGTTTGTCTACACTGGCATTTTACTGCGCTGAAACCTTCTTGCTCAGAGATGTGAAAAATCACCCCCCTGAGCTCAGCAAGTTTCAGCATTGTAAAGCGCCAGTGTAGACAGGCTTCCGGGGCTGGGAGCTATGCCACTCATGGAGGTGGTTTTTTTAAAGTGCTGAGAGATCTCTCTCCCAGTGCCGGCGCCGTGACCACACTGTTGGCAGCGCTTTAACCTGGTAAGTGTAGACAAAGCCTAAGAACTCTGCCAGTGTCTAACTATATACAATTGTTACAGGTTTCTCGCCTAACATAGGCTGGGTCAGTAACCAGCTAGAGGGTGGGCCGGGCCGGGCCCGCCCGCCCGCCCGCCCGCCCGCCTGCCTGCCTGCCTCTCTCCCCCTTCCCTTTCTTTCTGGCTACTTCCCAGCCTTTGTAGCTCCTGGCTCATCAGGCTGGCAGGTGTTGCCAATCATGAGGCAGATCTAAGGCTTTTCAACCAGCCCCAATCTATCCCCCTTGATTGGGGCTGTGGTGTGAGGGGCTGATTAGGCATGTTTGCAGCAGCATCCTGCCACATACACACACAGACTAAAAAATATTTATATAGGCTTGGACAGGGCCTGTGGGGCTGGCTTGGACAGTGCAATTTTGCTAGGGCTGGCTTGGCCAGCGGGTTGTGTCAGGGCCGTGGCTGGCTTGGCTGGAGCCTGCTTGGGCCAGCTTGTCCAGGTCGAATTGCCAATCTGGCTCTGACAGGCTTGGCTGGGGCATGGACCAGCTTCGCCCGCTTTGGCCAGGGTCGGCTTGGCCGGGGCTGGCCTAGCTGTCTTGGCCAGCATGTGCTCTGTTTTTTCATTGAAACAGAAAAATGTATTTTAAGTAAAAGAAAAAAAATAGCCAAAAGCAGCCCAGTTGTGCAGACAATTTACGGTAATTCCTCTACCCCACAGATCACAAAAGGGAACTTTGAGGAGGGGTGCCTAATTTCCTTAAGGATCTATTAATTCAGAGTTGTAAGTGATCGAATTAACCTGCTAACTACAGACTTTGAAACAAAGAGTTAGGATGGTATAAAAACCTCAGTTTTCTGGAGACTGTTCTCTTTCAACAGAAACTATCTTGAACAGAATAGCTGCTGGACTGTAAGACGAGGCATGTTGCTTGTTTTTAAGTCTGAAAATGTATATTATATAACAGGGGTCGGCAACCTTTCAGAAGTGGTGTGCCGAGTCTTCATTTATTCACTCTAATGTAAGGTTTCGCGTGCCAGTCATACATTTTAATGTTTTTAGAAGGTCTCTCTCTATAAGTCTCTATTATATAACTAAACTATTGTTGTATGTAAAGTAAACAAGGTTTTTAAAATGTTTAAGAAGCTTCATTTAAAATTAAATTAAAATGCAGANCTTGTCTGTGAAGACAGAGGCAAAAAAAGCATTTAGTACACTAGCTTTCTCCACATCCTCTGTCACTAGGTTCCCTCCCTCATTCAGCAAGGGGCCCACACTTTCCTTGACTTTCTTCTTGTTGCTAACATACCTAAAGAAACCCTTCTTGTTACTCCTAACATCTCCGGCTAGCTGCAACTCCAAGTGTGATTTGGCCTTCCTAATTTCACACCTGCATGCCTGAGCAATACTTTTATACTCCTCCCTGGTTATTTGTTCAATCTTCCTATGCTATCTTAGAAGAGGAGCTGACTAAGGGTTTGTCTACACTGGCATTTTACTGCGCTGAAACCTTCTTGCTCAGAAATGTGAAAAATCACCCCCCTGAGCTCAGCAAGTTTCAGCACTGTAAAGCGCCAGTGTAGACAGGCTTCCGGGGCTGGGAGCTATGCCACTCATGGAGGCGGGTTTTTTTAAAGTGCTGAGAGATCTCTCTCCCAGTGCCGGCGCCGTGACCACACTGTTGGTAGCGCTTTTACCTGGTAAGTGTAGACAAAGCCTAAGAACTCTGCCAGTGTCTAACTATATACACTTGTTACAGGTTTCTCGCCTAACATAGGCTGGGTCAGTAACCAGCTAGAGGGTGGGCCGGGCCGGGCCCGCCCGCCTCTCTCCCCCTTCCCTTTCTTTCTGGCTACTTCCCAGCCTTTGTAGCTCCTGGCTCATCAGGCTGGCAGGTGTTGCCAATCATGAGGCAGATCTAAGGCTTTTCAACCAGCCCCAATCTATCCCCCTTGATTGGGGCTGTGGTGTGAGGGGCTGATTAGGCATGTTTGCAGCAGCATCCTGCCACATACACACACAGACTAAAAAATATTTATATAGGCTTGGACAGGGCCTGTGGGGCTGGCTTGGACAGTGCAATTTTGCTAGGGCTGGCTTGGCCAGCGGGTTGTGTCAGGGCCGTGGCTGGCTTGGCTGGAGCCTGCTTGGGCCAGCTTGTCCAGGTCGAATTGCCAATCTGGCTCTGACAGGCTTGGCTGGGGCATGGACCAGCTTCGCCCGCTTTGGCCAGGGTCGGCTTGGCCGGGGCTGGCCTAGCTGTCTTGGCCAGCATGTGCTCTGTTTTTTCATTGAAACAGAAAAATGTATTTTAAGTAAAAGAAAAAAAATAGCCAAAAGCAGCCCAGTTGTGCAGACAATTTACGGTAATTCCTCTACCCCACAGATCACAAAAGGGAACTTTGAGGAGGGGTGCCTAATTTCCTTAAGGATCTATTAATTCAGAGTTGTAAGTGATCGAATTAACCTGCTAACTACAGACTTTGAAACAAAGAGTTAGGATGGTATAAAAACCTCAGTTTTCTGGAGACTGTTCTCTTTCAACAGAAACTATCTTGAACAGAATAGCTGCTGGACTGTAAGACGAGGCATGTTGCTTGTTTTTAAGTCTGAAAATGTATATTATATAACAGGGGTCGGCAACCTTTCAGAAGTGGTGTGCCGAGTCTTCATTTATTCACTCTAATGTAAGGTTTCGCGTGCCAGTCATACATTTTAATGTTTTTAGAAGGTCTCTCTCTATAAGTCTCTATTATATAACTAAACTATTGTTGTATGTAAAGTAAACAAGGTTTTTAAAATGTTTAAGAAGCTTCATTTAAAATTAAATTAAAATGCAGATCTTATCAGTTTAGTGCAGTGGTTCTTAACGTGGGGTGTGAGATGCCCTTTCTGGGGGTGTGAGACATGCGAGATTTTTTTAGAAGGTAAATCATCGAAAACACAAATTAAGCACAGGCACGTAAGTACAACTACTTTGTTTCATCAAACCTATGTATTTATTAACATTATACATTTTTTAACGATTACTGTAATATACAAAGTTTTTAAGTTTTCAAGTTTTTAAGCTAATTGTAGTGTAATTTTTGATAAGGGGTGTGAGAACATATTTTGAGAACTCCAGACCATCAGTGGGCTGAGCGGGGCCGGGGTGTAGTGTATTAAATTGCTCCCAATAGGAATGTTCTACTTAGGGTTACTTACTTGTGTACTACTTACGGCTGCCAGTCCTGGTGCTCTGAGTGGCATGGTAAGGGGACGGGGAACAGGGGTGGTTGGATAGGTGTGGGAGTCCCGGGGGGCCTGTCAGGGGTGTGGATAGGGGTCCGGGCAGTCAGGGGACAGGGAGCAGGGGGGCTTGGGTGGGTGGGGGTTCTGAGGGGGCAGGCAGGGGGTAGGGGGTCCCAGGAGGGGGTGGTCAGGAGACAAGGAGCAGGGGGGGTTGGATGGGTGGGGGGTTTTGAGGGGGGCAGGCAGGGGGCAGGGGGTCCCGGGAGGGGGCGGTCAGGGGACAAGAAGCAGGGGGGGTTGGATGGGTCAGGGATTCTGAGGGGGGCAGTCAAGGGGCGGGAAGTGGGAGGGGGCGGTTGGAGGCAGGCTTTTTGGGGAGGCACAGCCTTCCCTACCCGGGTGTAGTGTATTAAATTTCTCCCCATAGGAATGTGCTACTTACAGTAGCAAAGAATCCTGTGGCACCTTATAGACTAACAGAGGTTTTGCAGCATGAGCTTTCGTGGGTGAATACCCACTTCTTCGGATGCAAGTGTACTGCTTACAGTGTACTGCTTACGGCTGCCAGTCCTGGTGCTCCGCAAGTAGCACATTCCTACAGGGAGAAATGTAATACATTACACCGGCGGACTGAATCCCAGACCGGCAGTGGGCTGAGCCGCTCAGCCTGCTGCCGGCCTGGGATTCCGTCCGCCGGCTCCTGCCAGCCGGGGTCCCGGCCGTCTGCCCCGCTCAGCCTGCTGCCGGCCTGGGGTTCCGTTCACCCCGGCTGGCGCGTGCCAGTAAAAATTGGCTCGTGTGCCGCAGGTTGCCGACCCCTGTTATATAATGTCAATCTTTGTCCATGCTATCCTTACTGATTAATGGTAGCTATCTTTATTGCAGTGTGAACTGTTTAGCATGGAAACAACAACTTCAAGCTGCATTTCACCAGGGCCAGGTAAAACTTTTAAAAATTTTTTAGCTATAGTTATGCTTAATACTGTTAAATTAAAAAACATCAGGTATTACACAGGTTGCATAGGGATTTGATGCATTTGGGGAATACTAACTAAACTTTTTGCTTCTTCTTTAATCCAAAGCCCAAATACACATGGGGGAAAACAGAACAGTCATCTGCCAGCACCCCTTTACCCTGGGGTGGATGGTAAATTAATGTAATTGACTTGTGCGTGTGTGTATGTGTGTGTTTGTTTTATAATGTTTTTTTTTAAAGAGTTGGTTTTAATGTTTAAATTGTGACTTAGGGGCTATGCTAGAGATAAGTGTGGGGTTTTACAATATTTTGTTTTTAAACAGTTTGGTTTTTTCTCTGCAAAATGTGATGTGATTTTAAACTGGTCTGTTTAAAAATTAATTTAAATGTTTAAATTGTTGTTGGTGATTCAGGGGTCCTGTGCAAGACATAGTTATGGTGGGGGATTTAAAACATATTCTACTGCACACTATGTTTTGGGTGCATGGTGGAAACATGTGCTTGTATTAAAAATGTCTTGGTTTTGGAGAAACGCTAGTGGTAGAAATAAACCAAAACCTGTGTTTGTTGTATAGCCTGAAATGGATTATTTTGTTTAAAACGATGACTTTTTAAATAGAAAAAAACCCTAATGAGTAATTTATTTTTAAGTTTACAAGATAGTTTCATGCATTTTATAATAATGTTGTCTGCTCCACAGTACCGTCAAAACATGAGAGACCCTTAGACCAGGGGGTAAACAAGCTCAAAAGGAAAAGGAAAGAGACAGCTGAAAAGAGAAATTCACCAGCATCAATGGCTGATGGATGGGTGAAGCCCAGTAAATATATTTTGCTTATTGGTTTGGTTATTTTCTGAGGTTTTGTATTTTAAGTAAATACACAGGTGTGGGTGAGAAAGATGGTAAAGTTAAGTTTTGTGGTTTTGGTGAATTTTGTAAAATGTTTATTTGAGGCTAATTTGCAACATCTGTTTTTCCTAATCAGGCATGGCCAGCTCGCCTGATGATGCCGTAGTCAGAGCTACAGGGACACATCTGCAAGAACTGCCAAAGAACCAGGAATCTGCTCTAAGACCTTTAACAAGAATGCCAACACAAAACAGCACAAGAGCGCAGATGAGTCCAAAGCTCGTATACGTCAAGCCAAAGGACAAAACAAAAGATCCTGGTAAAAAGCAACCACACAAACACTACTCCAGTTTCTCAGTGGTCAGCACCCCACCAAGCCCTGAGAAAACTGTGAGCGAAAACACACATTCACAAACCCGGAGCACACTCTTTAGGGGTTGTGAAGAAAAAAACAAGGACTGAAAGCTCCTGCAATGCGGGGGTATGAAGTATCTTATGAAGTATCTGAAAATTATTATGAACCATTCTCCCTACACAATAAGCTTGGCACAGCTCTTCAGTATTCTAAAAAGATTTGGGAAAAATATGATGCTTTGTTTAGAAAGCTGATGGGCGCTATATCCTCAGGGGTTCTAAATCCAAAATGCAAATGCTCTTGCAGATGAATTTTTGAAATATATGTTAATTTTTCCAGAGGGTGGCTCTGAGCAGGCATGACTAGTCATGGAAAGGGGCTTGGGTAAAAGGGGCACCCTCAAGGATACACATCAGCTAAGGCATAAACAAAAGGGGGGACAGCATTTGGGGGATAAACGGACCCAAAAGTTACAAGCCAGGGTCACTAGAAATTTTTTTTAAAAGGCTAAAGAGGTAATGAGGAGAAAAAAACCAAAAAGAGATGCCCCCTATTGGAGGCTCTCAAACTGTTGTGTCTGAGAATGGGGAGGCGGAATCCGACCTGCAGGACAGTGGTGACTTTCACACAGAGTCTGATTTAGAAAATTCCCCAGTAGGCTCTCTAGACCAGAGGTGGGCAAACTACGGCCTGTGGGCCACATCCGGCTCGCGGGACCCTCCTGCCCGGCCCCTGAGCTCCTGTTCCAGGAGGCTAGCCCCCAGCCCCTCCCCCGCTGTTCACCCTCCCCCGCAGCCTCAGCTCACCCCGCCGCTGGCACAATGCTCTGGGCGGTGGGGCTGCGAGCTCCTGGGGCAGCGCAGCTGCAGAGCCCGGCTTGACCCGGTCTCTGTGCTGTGCGGTGGCGACGGCATGGCTGGCTCCCGCCAGGCGGCACAGCTGTAGCACCACCAGCCACCGGTGCTCCAAGCAGCGCGGTAAGGGGGCAGGGAGCGTGAGGCTTGGATAGAGGGCAGGGGAGTTCGGGGGTGGTGGTCAGGGGGTGGGGGTGTGGATAGGGGTCGGGGCGGTCAGAGGGCAGGGAACAGGGGGGTTGAATGGGGGCAGGGGTCCTGGGGGGGCAGTAAGGAATAAGAGGAGGGGTTGGATGGGGCGGTGGGGGGGCAGTCAGGGGCAGGGGTTCTTGGGGCAGTCAGGGGACAGGGAGAAGGGGTGGTTGGATGGGGCAGGGATCTCGGGGGGGGCGTCAGGAATGAGAGGAGGGGTTGGATGGGGCGGCGGGGGGCAGTCAGGGGCGGGGGTTCTGGGGGCGGTCAGGGGACAGGGAGTGGGGGTGTGTGGATGGGGCAGGGATCCCGGGGGGGGCAGTCAGGGAACAGGGGGGGTTGGATGGGGCAGGAGCCCCGGGGGAGGAGGGCCTGGATAGGGGGTGGAGGTTGGGCCACGACCCTAACCGGCCCTCCATACAATTTCCGAAACCCGATGCAGCCCTCAGGCCAAAAAGTTTGCCCGCCCCTGCTCTAGACAGATCCCCATCTACTCCTGATGATCCTTGCAGTGGCCCCTTGGAGTCTGATTCTCAAATAGCATCTGATGTAGAATACGCAGTTGATGTAAAGGAACCCCAAAGTAACCCTGAAAAGGCAGATGCAGACCCCCAAATAGATGTGTATATGGAATGAGTGAGAAGTTGGCAACGGGAATTACCTAGATTTGGGGGTTCAGTGTATTGTGAAGAATTTCGTTTTGTCAATGTTGAGAGAATAAATTCAGCTCAGCAGGTCGTTGAAGCCGTACACAGGGGGATACAGTTAGTTCTCGACAATGTTAACAGTAGAGTAGCTCCTGCTGATTACGTTCAGTTACGTTTAGAGAGTCGTAATTTAACCAACCCTTTGCTTTCCATAAGAAGAACTAGGGATGAGCTGTCTCCAGAAGACTTCTTAAATCAGACCACAAAGCTGTTACAGATGCATGTCGATGGGATGTTGCGCCTCATGTTTGACAGTTGTAAAAAATATCGGCGGGGGTGGCCCTGGAGGTTTAAATTCATCCTCAGTAGTCAAATCGTCCATAAAAAGAAACAGTGTTTAGTAGACCTGACTTACACCAGTACCAATCTGTGTTTTGTGGGCGGGCTTTTGGCCATCATGTCTGACTGTAAACGTACAGGCGCAGATGTTAGAGGGCTTTCCCCTTCACCCTCCCACTTCCCTGGTTCTTCTCACGCAGACAGAGAGCAAAAAAGACCAGAAATCCAAAGTGAAGACAATTCGATGTTTATTGGGGTGAATTTCCAGCAAGGATGATTCCAGTTTCCTTCCTCAGTGTCCCCTTCCTAGCTCTGATGCCACAGAGTGTTTACCCCGTGTCCCCCTTCCCAACTCGGACGCCACAGAGCCTTGCCTGTGTCCCTGTTCCCGTCCCCCCGTCCTCCCCCTTAGCAAACATGATTTCAATTTCCCTCCCCCTTAGCAAACATGATTCCAATTCCCTCCCCCACTTCCTATTTGACCTCAGTTTATATAGTAAAACTTGTTTTGCTTAGCTACACATTAACAAATCATTTTACTGAAATTTAACTAACCAATCCTAACATATTGTAACATAATTCTCTGACCAATTATATCCCTCTACCTTAATTAACTTACACCTAGCAAAATTAATTATACAGCAGACAGAAGCAATTAGAGAACCAGACAGATTAACAATGGAAAAGTCAGGGCCATAAAGACAGAACAATACAGAAATGAGGGTTTCACAACCACAACTATTGATAAGTGAGTTCTTGCCAGACAAGATTATAGGCCCAATAGCACCTTATTTCAATGTGACTAGTTTGGGATGTGAGGATGTGACCGTTCACTTCCCAGCTTATGGCTGGCCTCTGCTGCTTAGCCAAAGCCCTTAGCCTAAGAACAAGGCCTCAGACTATCCTAGTGACTATCCTAACCCTAACCCTAGTGCCCATACACAAGCAGACTGTGATTTTGATTCTTTGTTTTATGCCTCTATAACTAGCTAAGTAATAAGAATACACCTAAATTCTTAAAGTATAGGCCTTTACAGGCGGGCCTGAATATCTATAGTCCAGGGGTCTCAAACTCAAATGACCTCGAGGGCCACATGAGGACTAGTACATTGGGCCGAGGGCCGCATTTACTGACACCTCCCTCCCCCGCCGCCGCCCTCGGCCCCGCCCCCACTTCACCCCTTCCATGAGGCCCCGCCCCGCCTCGCCTCTTCCCACCCTTCCCTGCCCCCATTCCAACCCCTTCCCCNCAGGAGGAGTGCGGGGGGCGGGCTCCGGCCCGACCTGCACCGGGGGCAGGGCAGGCTCCCTGCTTGCCTGCCCTGCCACCGCGTCTCACCAGGAAGCAGCTGGAACCCGGGGGAGGAGGGGCGCAGGGGTGTGTGTGGCTGTTGCTTCAGGCACCGCCCCCAGCAATTCCCAGCAACGTTGGGGGGAGGAGGGCGGGGGGGCCGGGGGGAGCTCGTGGGCCGCATGCGATAGCCCTGCGGGCCGCATGCGGCCCGCGGGCCGCGTGTTTGAGACCCCTGCTATAGTCTAACAGCGGAATTGTGAGACTGGAATGTTGCATGAGAAACTGGGGTGGTCAGATCAAAAAAAGATTATGCTCAGCAATGTAGCGGCGTCTGAACAGCATTTACAAGTCAACATACAGGTGATGCTTTATGCGGGTGGGGTTTTTTTAAATGGCGGGTCCAGTGTACCCCAAGACTTTTTTTCATCTTGTTGTATGATGAGCATTTCTATGGGGTGCTAGATGTGAAAAAGTTGTTCGGTGCAAAAAATTATTGTGAGTTTTGCCATGCAGTGTAGTCACAACCACTCTTGCAGATATTGTTGCCGCCTCTGCTCGAGTGCGACGTGCTCAGACAGTGTGGGCATGCAGCTGAGGTGTCCTAGCTGTAGACTGTATTGCGCTCCAAAGACTGTTTAGACAGACAGGTTGACTGTGCATTGAAAAAACAAGTTGAATGCCTGTCTAAAACTTTATGTGATAAGTGTCAGTCTTATGTGGACAAGGGGCACTGGTGTAACAGGAGGCGTTGTAAGCATTGTCAGGGTTTGATCACCGGTGATGTAGACAGCCACCTGTGTTTTATGGACAGTATTAGAAAGCCCAAATCATAGGAAAAGTGTATTTTTTATGATTTTGGGTTGCATGTGCCCAATTACATTTTCGCCATGTCCCTAAAGCCGGAAAAATCCTGGGAATTTAAGGGCGGTGAGTGTCTTTCTACCTTTGTTAAGCCCTTTACTGGAAAGAAGTTCTGGGACTACACGTTCATAGCACGCAATTCCAAAGGTTATGATGTGTACTTCATCGTTAGACAGTTACTGAAGGAAAGGATGTGCATAGAACTAATAACTCAGGGTAGTAAACTACTGTGTATGGAAGTTAAGACCCTAGGCATTCATTTTATAGACTCTTTAAATTTCTTGCCCATGAAGCTTAGCATGCTCCCTCGGGCGATGGGGTTTGAAGGTTGCAAAGGGTATTTCCCACTTTTTTAAACACTTTAGAAAACCAAAATCACATGGGGCCTATGCCTTTTACATACAATTTTTTCAATTTTCCCTCATAAGCCATGTTTTCTAGATCTTTAATCATTTTTGTTGCTCTTCTCTGCACTCTCTCCAATTTGTCCACATCCTTCCTGAAACATGGCACCCAGAACTGGACACACTACTCCAGCTGAGGCCTAATCAGCATGGAGTAGAGCGGAAGAATTACTTCTCGTGTCTTGCTTATAACACTCCTGCTAATACATCCCAGAAGATGTTCACTTTTTTTGCAACAGCATTACGCTGACTCATATTTAGCTTTTGGTTCACTATGACCCCGAGATCCCTTTCCGCAGTACGCCTTCCTAGGCAGTCATTTCCCATTTTGTATGTGTGCAACTGATCGTCCCTTCCTAAATGCAGTTCTTTACATTTGTCCTTACGAATTTCATCCTATTTACTTCAGACCATTTCTCCAGTTTGAATTTTAATGCTATCCTTCAAAGCACTTGCAACCCCTCCCAGCTTGGTATGATCTGCAAACTTTATAAGTGTACTCTGTATGCCATTATCTAAATCATTGATGAAGATATTGACCAGAACCGGACCCAAAACTGATCCCTGCAGGACCCCACTCGTTATGCCCTTCTAGCATGACTCTGGACCACTGAAAACTACCCTCTGGAAACGGTTTTCCAACCAGTTTTGCACTCACCTTATTGTAGTTTCATCTAGGTTGCATTTCCCTAGTTTATGAGAAGTTCACGCAAGACAGTATCAAAAGCTTTACTAAAGTCTAGATACACCATTTCTACCGCTTCCCCCCTATCCACAAGGCGTTACCCTGTCAAAGAAAGCTATCAGGTTGGCCTGACACAATTTGTTTTTTATAAATCCATGCTGACTGTTACTTATCACCTTATTATCTTCCAGATGTTTGCAAATTGATTGCTTCATTATTTGCTCCATTATCTTCCTGGGTACAGAAGTTAAGCTGACTGGTCTGTAATTCCCTGGGTTGTCCTTATTTCCCTTTTTATAGATGGGCAGTATATTTGCCATTTACCAGTCTTCTGGAATCTCCCATCTTTCCTGACTTTTCAAATGCTAATGGCTCAGCTATCTCCTCAGTCAGCTCCTGATGCATTTCATCAGGCCCTGTTGACTTGAAGACATCTAATTTGTCAAATAATTTTTAACTTGTTCTTTCCCTACTTTAACCTCTTCTGATCCTACTTCATTTTCACGGGCATTCACAACGTTAGATGTCCAATCACTACCAACCTTCTTGGTGAAAACTGAAACAAAGAAATCATTAAGGACCTCTGCCATTTCCACATTTTCTGTTATTATTCCCCCCCGCCCCATTAAGTAATGGCCTACCCTGTCCTTGGTCTTCCTCTTTCTTCTAATGTATTTGTGGAATGTTTTCTTGTTACCCTTTATGTCTTTACCTAGTTTGATCTCGCTTTGTGCCTCCTTTGTAATTTGACCTAGTTTCCACTTTTTGTAGGACTCTTGTTTGATTTTTAGATCATTGAAGATCTCCTGGTTAAGCCAGGGTGAGTCTCTTACCATACTTTCCATCTTTCCTACGCAGTGGGATAGTTTGCTCTTGTGCATAAGAACGGCTATACTGGGTCAGACCAAAGGTCCATCTAGCCCAGTATCCTGTCTTCCAACAGTGGCCAGTGCCAGGTGCCCCAGAGGGAATGAACAGAACAGGTCATCACCAAGTGATCCATCTCCTGTCGCTCATTCCCAGCTTCTGGCAAACAGAGGCTAGGGACACCATCCGTGCCCATATCTGGCTATTAAGCCATTGATGGACCTATCCTCCATGAATTTATCTAGTTCTTTTTTGAACCCTGTTATGGTCTTGGCCTTCACAACATCCTTTGGCAAGGAGTTCCACAAGTTGACTATGTGTTGTGTGAAGAAATACTTTCTTTTATTTGTTTTAAACCTGCTGCCTATTAATTTCATTTGGTGGCCCCTAGTTCTTGTGTTATGAGAAGTAGTAAACAACACTTCCTCATCTACTTTCTCTACACCAGTCATAATTTTATAGACCTCAATCATATCTCCCCGTAGCCGTCTCTTTTCTAAGCTGAAAAGTCCCAGTCTTATTAATCTCTCCTTATACGGAAGCCATTCCATACCTCTAATCATTTTTGTCGCCCTTTTCTGGATCCTTTCCAATTCCAAAATATCTTTTTTGAGATGGGGCGACAACATCTGCACACAGTATTCAAGATGTGGGTGTACCATGGATTTATATAGAGGCAAGATGNCTGCAAACTTTATAAGTGTACTCTGTATGCCATTATCTAAATCATTGATGAAGATATTGGCCAGAACCGGACCCAAAACTGATCCCTGCAGGACCCCACTCGTTATGCCCTTCTAGCATGACTCTGGACCACTGAAAACTACCCTCTGGAAACGGTTTTCCAACCAGTTTTGCACTCACCTTATTGTAGTTTCATCTAGGNGACCATTTCTCCAGTTTGAATTTTAATGCTATCCTTCAAAGCACTTGCAACCCCTCCCAGCTTGGTATGATCTGCAAACTTTATAAGTGTACTCTGTATGCCATTATCTAAATCATTGATGAAGATATTGACCAGAACCGGACCCAAAACTGATCCCTGCAGGACCCCACTCGTTATGCCCTTCTAGCATGACTCTGGACCACTGAAAACTACCCTCTGGAAACGGTTTTCCAACCAGTTTTGCACTCACCTTATTGTAGTTTCATCTAGGTTGCATTTCCCTAGTTTATGAGAAGTTCACGCAAGACAGTATCAAAAGCTTTACTAAAGTCTAGATACACCATTTCTACCGCTTCCCCCCTATCCACAAGGCTTGTTACCCTGTCAAAGAAAGCTATCAGGTTGGCCTGACACAATTTGTTTTTTATAAATCCATGCTGACTGTTACTTATCACCTTATTATCTTCCAGATGTTTGCAAATTGATTGCTTCATTATTTGCTCCATTATCTTCCTGGGTACAGAAGTTAAGCTGACTGGTCTGTAATTCCCTGGGTTGTCCTTATTTCCCTTTTTATAGATGGGCAGTATATTTGCCATTTTCCAGTCTTCTGGAATCTCCCATCTTTCCTGACTTTTCAAATGCTAATGGCTCAGCTATCTCCTCAGTCAGCTCCTGATGCATTTCATCAGGCCCTGTTGACTTGAAGACATCTAATTTGTCAAATAATTTTTAACTTGTTCTTTCCCTACTTTAACCTCTTCTGATCCTACTTCATTTTCACGGGCATTCACAACGTTAGATGTCCAATCACTACCAACCTTCTTGGTGAAAACTGAAACAAAGAAATCATTAAGGACCTCTGCCATTTCCACATTTTCTGTTATTATTCCCCCCCGCCCCATTAAGTAATGGCCTACCCTGTCCTTGGTCTTCCTCTTTCTTCTAATGTATTTGTGGAATGTTTTCTTGTTACCCTTTATGTCTTTACCTAGTTTGATCTCGCTTTGTGCCTCCTTTGTAATTTGACCTAGTTTCCACTTTTTGTAGGACTCTTGTTTGATTTTTAGATCATTGAAGATCTCCTGGTTAAGCCAGGGTGAGTCTCTTACCATACTTTCCATCTTTCCTACGCAGTGGGATAGTTTGCTCTTGTGCATAAGAACGGCTATACTGGGTCAGACCAAAGGTCCATCTAGCCCAGTATCCTGTCTTCCAACAGTGGCCAGTGCCAGGTGCCCCAGAGGGAATGAACAGAACAGGTCATCACCAAGTGATCCATCTCCTGTCGCTCATTCCCAGCTTCTGGCAAACAGAGGCTAGGGACACCATCCGTGCCCATATCTGGCTATTAAGCCATTGATGGACCTATCCTCCATGAATTTATCTAGTTCTTTTTTGAACCCTGTTATGGTCTTGGCCTTCACAACATCCTTTGGCAAGGAGTTCCACAAGTTGACTATGTGTTGTGTGAAGAAATACTTTCTTTTATTTGTTTTAAACCTGCTGCCTATTAATTTCATTTGGTGGCCCCTAGTTCTTGTGTTATGAGAAGTAGTAAACAACACTTCCTCATCTACTTTCTCTACACCAGTCATAATTTTATAGACCTCAATCATATCTCCCCGTAGCCGTCTCTTTTCTAAGCTGAAAAGTCCCAGTCTTATTAATCTCTCCTTATACGGAAGCCATTCCATACCTCTAATCATTTTTGTCGCCCTTTTCTGGATCCTTTCCAATTCCAAAATATCTTTTTTGAGATGGGGCGACAACATCTGCACACAGTATTCAAGATGTGGGTGTACCATGGATTTATATAGAGGCAAGATGATATTTTCTGTCCTATTATCTATCCCTTTCTTAATTATTCCCAGCATTCTGTTTGCTTTTTTGACAGCCGCTGCACATTGAGTGTATGATTTCAGAGAACTATCCACAATGACTCCAAGATATCTTTCTTGAGTGGTAACAGCTAATTTAGACCTCATCATTTTATATGTATAGTTGGGATTATGCTTTCCAATGTGCATTACTTTGCATTTATCAACATTGAATTTAATCTGCCATTTTGTTGCCCAGTCACGCAATTTTGAGAGATCCTTTTGTAGCTCTTTGCAGTCTGCATGGGTCTTAACTATCTTTAGTAATTTTGTATCATCAGCAAATTTTGCCATCTCACTATTTACCCCTTTTTCCAGAATATTTATGAATATGTTGAATAGGACTGGTCCCAGAACAGACCCTTGGGGGACACCACTATTTAACTCTCTCCATTCTGAAAACTAACCATTTATACCTACCCTTTGTTTCCTATCTTTTAACCAGTTACCAGTCCATGAGAGCAACTTCCTTCTTATCCCGTGGCAGCTTACTTTGCTTAAGAGCCTTTGATGAGGGACTTTGTCAAAGGCTTTCTGAAAATCTAAGTACACTGTATCCACTGGATCCCCTTTGTCCACATGCTTCTTGACCCCCTCAAAGAATTGTAGCAGATTGGTGAGGCATGATTTCCCTTTACTAAAACCATGTTGACTCTTCCCCAACAAATTAAGTTCATCTATATGTCTGACAATATTGTTCTTTATTATAGTTTCAACCAGTTTGCCCAGTACTGAAGTCAGGCTTACAGGTCTGTAATTGCCCAAATCACCTCTGGAGCCCTTTTAAAAAATTGGTGTCACATTAGCTATCCTCCAGTCATCTGGTACATAAGCTGATTTAAATGATAGGTTACAGACTACAGTTAGTAGTTCTGCAATTTCACATTTGAGTTCCTTCAGAACTTTTGGGTGAATACCATCTGGTCCTGGTGACTTATTACTGTTTAATTTATCTACAGGTCTGTCTCATCTTACGCGCATTTAACATGCGTGATTTCGGCTTTGCACGGTCGGCAAAAACACACACACAAAAAAGAGAAAAAAAGCAATTTATGTACTGTGTCTGTAGTAAGGAACAGGAGTACTTGTGGCACCTTAGAGACTAACAAATTTATTGTAGCATAAGCTTTCGTGGGCTACAGCTCACTTCTTCGGATGCATGTAGTGGAAAATACAGAAGGAAGATATATATATACACACATGAAACAATGGATCTTACCATACACATTATAAGGAGAGTGATCAGTTGTCAGCAGGAGAGAAAAAAAAGGTCTTTGTGGTGGTAATGAAAATGGCCCATTTCCAGCACTTGACAAGGAGATATAAGGAACTGTAGGGGGGGGGGGGGGGGGAAGATAAGCATGGAGAAATAGTTTTACCTTGTGTAATGGCCCATCCACTCCCAGTCTTTATTCAAACCTAATTTGATGGTATCCAATTTGCAAATTAATTCCAATTCAGCAGTTTCTCGTTGGAGTCTGTTTTTGAAGTTTTTTTGTTTGTGCGGGCGATTCTGCCTGCCATTGAAGTCAATGGGATTTCAACTATACGTGGTTTTCGCTTTACGTGCTAACCGTGGAACGTAACCCCAGCGTAAGCTAAGACAGACCTGTATTTGTTCCAAAATCTCCGCTAATGATACCTCAATCTGGGACAGTTCCTCAGATCTGTCACCTAAAAAGAATGGCTCAGGTTTGGGAATCTCCCTCACATCCTCAGCCGTGAAGACCGAGGCAAAGAATTCATTTAGTTTCTCCACAACGGCCTTTATCGTCCTTGAGTGCTCCTTTAGCACCTCGATCGTCCAGTGGCCCCACTGGTTGTTTAGCAGGCTTTCTGCTTCTGATGGGCTTGACAAAGCCCTGGCTGGGCTGATTTAGTTGGGGATTGGTCCTGCTTTGAGCAGGGGGTTGGACTAGATGACCTCCTGAGGTCCCTTCCAACCCTGAGATTCTATGATTCTATGATTCTATGATGTATTAAAACATTTTTTTCCCGCTATTACTTTTTGAGTCTTTGGCCAACTGTTCCTCAAATTCTTTTTTGGCCTTCCTAATTATATTTTTACACTTCATTTGCCAGTGTTTATGCTCCTTTCTATTTTCCTCACTAGGATTTAACTTCCACTTTTGAAGGGATTCCTTTTTGCCTCTCACTGCTTCTTTTACTTTGTTGTTTAGCCACAGTGGCACTTTTTTGGTTCTCTTCCTATGTTTTTTAATTTGGGGTGTACATTTAAGTTGAGCCTCTATTATGGTGTCTTTTAAAAGTTTCCATGCAGCTTGCAGAGATTTCACTTTTGGGGCTGTACCTTTTAATTTCTGTTTAACTAACCTCCTCATTTTTGTGTAGTTCTCCTTTCTGAAATGAAATGCTACAGTGTTGGGCTGCTGTGTTGTTTTTCCTGCCACAGGGATATTAAATTTAATTATATTATGGTCACTATTACCAAGCGGTCCAGTTATATTCACCTCTTGGACCAGATCCTGTGCTCCACTTAGGACTAAATCAAGAATTGCCTCTCCTCTGGTGGGTCCCAGGACCAGCTGCTCCAAGAAGCAGTCATTTAAGGTGTCAAGAAACTTTATCTCTGCATCCTGTCCCGAGGTGACATGTACCCAGTCAATATGGGGGTAATTGGAAACCACCCATTATTATTGAGATTTTTATTTTAATAGCCTCTCTAATCTCCCTGAGCATTTCACAGTCGGTATCACCATCCTGGTCAGGGGGTCGCTAATATATCCCTATCGCTATATTCTTATTATTAGAGCATGGAATTTCTATCCATAGAGATTCTACGGTACAGTTCGATTAATTTATAATTTTTTTCTTCATTTGATTCTATGTTTTCCTTCACATATAATGCCACTCCCCCACCAGCACAACTTGTTTTGTCCTTCCGATATATTTTGTACCCTGGTATTACTGTATCCCATTAATTATGCTCATTCCTCCAAGTTTCTGTGGTGCCTATTATATCAATATCCTCATTTAATATGAGGCACTCTAGTTCACCCATTTTATTATTTAGACTTCTAGCATTGGTATATAAACACTTTAAACAACTTTTAGCTGTCTGCCATTACATGATGTAATTGAATGAGACTCTTTTTTATTGGACTGTTTTTGATCAGACCCTGCCTGTATTTTATCATTTTCCATCCTCTCGTCCTCACTAGGACATAGAGATTCTCTATGAATAGATCCTCCCCTAGGGGATGTCTGAACCACATGCTCCTCCGCACCTGTTGGCTTTCCCCCAGCCCTTAGTTTAAAAACTGCTCTACAATCTTTAATGTTAAGTGCCAGCAATCTGGTTCCATTTTGGTTTAGGTGGAGCCCATCCTTCCTGTATAGGCTCCCCCTTTTCCAAAAGTTTCCCCAGTTCCTAATAATTCTAAACCCCTCCTCTCTACACCATCATCTCATCCATGCACTGAGACCCTGCAGTTCTGCCTGTCTAACTGGCCCTGCACGTGGAACTGGGAGCATCTCAGAGAATGCTACCATAGAGGTCCTGGACTTCAATTTCTTACCTAGCAGCCTAAATTTGGCCTCCAGGACCTCTCCCCTATCCTTCCCTATGTCGTTGGTACCTACATGTACCATGACCACCGGCTCCTCCCCAGCACTACGCATAGGTCTATCTAGATGTCTCGAGAGATCTGCCACCTTTGCACCAGGCAGGCAAGTCACCATACAGTTCTCCCGGTCATCGCAAACCTAGCTATCTATTGAATTGCCCATAACTATTACCTGTCTCTTCCTAATAGCTGGAGTTCCCTCCCCCAGAGAGGTATCCTCAGTGCGAGAGGAAACCACATCATCATGTGGAAGGAGAGTCCCCACTATGGGATTGTTTCCCTCTGCTCCAGTTAGATGTTCTCCTTCCCTGGGACTTTCATCCTCCTCAACAGCACAGAAGCTGTCAGACCGGGGGTGGGACCGTTCTACTGTGTCCTGGAAAGTCTCATCTGTGTACCTCTCTGTCTCCCTCAGCTCCGCCAGCTGAGCCACCCTGGTCTTCAAAGCCCGTACATGCTCTCTGAGGGCCAGGAACTCCTTGCACCAAATGCACACACACGCCGCCCGCCCATAGGGCAGGTAATCATACATGCTGCATTGGGTGCAATAAACTGGGTAGCCCCCACTCTGTTGCTGGACTTGTGCCGGCATTCTCTTCTTACTCCTGCAGCTGGGTCCTTTGTTGTTGTTTTGTTTATGTCAAGGGGGTGGTTTTGGATTTTAAGTTTAAAGAATGTTGAGTTCTAGCCCCTGCTCGCACTTCTCTAAAAACTACCTTGCCAAACTCCCCTGTTAGCTGCTCCTGGTCACTAGTTCCTCTGGTCGCTTAGGAGCAGGCTTTCTAAAGCCCCGGTCTCCCTGAGTTGCCCCGCCCCTTGGTTAAGGGTTGATGGGTGCTAAAAGGCTTAGGGATCACAGCCTTGTTAAGAAGCTCTCAGCCTTGCCCAGCGGGCCTCTAGGCTCAGCACAGACACAGTCAGCACACGGTCCCCCAAACAAACAGAGCATACGGCATATTTGAGTCAAGCAGCAAGCACACCACAAACACAGATACCCACACTACAGACAACAA
>QXTE01000827.1:42782-82492 GCA_003942145.1 Platysternon megacephalum
CCTCCTGAGGTCCCTTCCAACCCTGATATTCTATGATTCTATGGGGACAGAGGCAAATGTGCCTGACTGAATGAGAGAGAGGCTAGGGGTCAGCCAGGATCTGCATCGGGGAGGCTCCCTAAGAATTCCCCACACCCCCCTCAACAATTGTTCCATATTTCTCCCACCCTCCATCAGCTCCTCCATTACCCCTGACTCCCCCAAGTCTTTGCACTGCTTCTGGGGGTGCTGGAAATACATGTCTCTGTTGTAGTTTAAATGAATTATTACTCAAAGTTTTGTATTAATATGCCTAGTAATGAATCTATTTGTCAAAAACCATTTCCTTAATCTTTTTTGTGCTCTGTATTGCTACAGAAATACTTGCTGACTGGTATTTTGAAATAAATTAGCAAAATAATTGAAACTGGTGTGATTATAGTGTGCTATTTTGACAAATAAAATATAAAGAATTCTAAAGTATTGTGAGCAGAATTTTTAATTTGTTTGCTGCAGAGTTTTCCCAGGAATAGAACTTACGTTCAAATAATAGATGATCAACAGGCAATGGTTTCCCTTTTTATACAGTGACTTTCACTATACCTACTTCTGTGCATGTACATGCTCTGATTGTCCCTCTCTTTCTTATTGGTCGTTGTCCCTTGGAGACACGAGGGACTCCGAATTCTATAGACCGTGTAGGATGATGTACCACCTTTGTCTTGCAGTTAAGGCGCATGTTACGAACACATTTTGTTGTTGCAGCAATTTTATGATTAATTTTAAGCTTTCCTGAAGTTGCTTTCCCAATGTTACCAGAATTTTAGGTCATCAGGTCATCCCTGGACCATTTCTTGTATCTAAGGCCTAAAATAGCTACGCTAGAGCTTGCAGGTTTCCTTGCATTTCAGCTTGTCTGATTTCTCACCCAGTTCCTCTAAATATTACTCATCCTCATGTCTTGCCTAATCTTATACTTTTATAATTCCATAAACCAATTTCTATAACGTATAGTGAGTATACCGAGTATAACACATTGATTAATCATAGTGCCACACAATAAATGAATACTAAACTAACATTATTGGCTACAATAGGCAGGTTCTGGGCAGTGGAAGGGAGAGTGTTAGAGAGCTGAGGAGAGGAAGGTTTTGGGCAAAGAGCTCCTGTGAGCCAGGAGTGCTGGAGGCACTAACAGTGGGGATGCCATGGAACAGCTGCTGCAGGGAGTAGGATGCTGTGGAGGGCTGGAAGAAATGGAACTCAAGGCTCTGGAAGGGTTGGTGCTGGATAGAGTAAAGGGGAGCATGGGTTCTGGGTAGTGGTGCTCCAGGAAATAGAGGTGCTAGCAATGGGAGGGAGCAATGGGACACATTTCTGACAGGAACTCTTGGGAATCAGGACCAAGGAACAATTGAGACAGTGGGATGATGGGTGGAAAAGGTTGGGGAGGAGAGAATTTGGGAGTACTGGTAGCAAGGAGGGCGCTGGGCAATGGGGGAGTTGAGGAGGAAACGCAAGGAGTGCAGGAGCTGGGGAAGGGTGAGAGCAGTTAGAGGAAGAGATGTGGGGGTCATAGTGATTGGCAGGGATAGCTGCCTCTCTGTGCCCTTCCTCATCTCTCTGTCTCCCCTCAGCTGTCAGGCCTCGTGCCTTTCTCTCTCCCTCAGTGTCTGTGGGCCTCTCTCTGTCAGTAGGAAGCAGTTCTAGGGGGAGTCCCCTCTGGCTGGAGTCTGCTCTGGGTTTTCCCTTTGATCATGAGTGTCTGGCTGTATGTGTTCCCAGGAGACTTGGGCACAGTTAAACCCCTACACCTTTGAGAACGTGGGGAGCTGGACCCAGGATTTTACTGCTTTAAAATGGGCTTTGGTTAAAATAACAGAACTGTTTTTGTGGGTGACAAATGTCCCATGAATTTACCTAATCTCATTTGTCTTCTTTCCCCTGAGCAGGGTTTCCAGTTTTCAAACCTGATGTCATCTCCCAGCAGGAACGAGGGGAAGAGCCGTTTTCCCCAGATCTCCAGACCTCCGTGAAAAGAGAGCTCCTGAGAGGCAGCTGTGCAGGTGAGTGATCGTTAAACCAACTCAGTGCCTGAAGGAAACAGCCGGGATTCCCAACAAAGACCTTGTGAGCTTTCTCATTTCAGGATTGTCCCCAGCGGGTGTCATATCCACAGGGCAGATATTGCTCATGGCTTCCTACCTATCCTTACTTACTCCTGGCAGCCCCCTCCCTGAACTTCCTTCTCCCCGAGTGTTTGGATGGGAACTGGATGCAGAATTGATCCCCTACTCTCTCCCCTTTAGGGAAGAGATTGGGGAAATTCAGTCCCTGATTTTTTTTTTTTCCATCTCCAGATTCTTCTTTTGGTTTGTTCTCCCCTTTTCCATTCTGGTTTCTGAGGTTTTTCTTTTTCTGTCCCACCAGATGATGGGATGGTGAATGAGACTGTGGAGCAGAATCCTCAGCAGGAAGATGATGAGAAAGTGGAATCACATGGGGTGTTACTGCAAAGATGCAAAGGGAGTGTGTCCAGGAGTTGTGAGCAGGAAAAAGCCTGTAAGAGTCAGTACAGGCCAGAGAAGCAGCAGGGAAACCAGCCAATGCAGAAAGTTGGTCAATCTGTTAATTATCCGGGAACTCAGAAATGCCACAAGAAAACCATGGCCCAGCAGATTATCCTCATGGGTGAGAGAAATAACACATGCGCTGAGTGTGGTAAAAAGTTTAATAGGCCCCCACTCCTGATTATCCATCAGAGAATCCACACAGGGGAGAAACCCTATCGATGCTGTGAGTGTGGGAAAACCTTTGCTCAGAGCCAAGCCCTTATTCAGCATCAGAGAATCCACACAGGGGAGAAGCCCTATCGATGCTCTGAGTGTGGGAAATCCTTCACTCAGAGCTCAGCTCTTATTCAACATCAGAGACTCCACACCGGGGAGAAACCCTATCGGTGCTGTGAGTGCGGGAAAACCTTTGCTCAGAGCTCAGCTCTTATTCAACATCAGAGAATCCACACAGGGGAGAAACCCTATCGGTGCTGTGAGTGCGGGAAAACCTTCACTCAGAGCTCAAGCCTTATGAAACATCAGAGAATCCACACAGGAGAGAAACCCTATCGATGCTGTGAGTGTGGGAAATCCTTCACTGAGCAGTCAAGCCTTATTAAACATCAGAGAATCCACACAGGAGAGAAACCCTATGAATGCTGTGAGTGTGGGAAATCTTTCTCTCGGAGTTTATCCTTTATTCAACATCAGAGAATCCACACAGGGGAGAAACCATATGAATGCTGCAAGTGCGGGAAAACCTTCACTCAGAGCTCAAACCTTATTAGCCATCAGAGGATCCACACAAAGGAGAAACTCTATGAATGCTTTGAGTGTGGGAAAATGTTCACTGGCAGTTCACACCTTATTAGCCATCAGAGGATCCACACGGGGGAGAAACTCTATGAATGCTTTGAGTGCGGGAAAACATTCACTGGTACTTCAAACCTTGTTAGCCATCAGAGGATCCACACAGGGGAGAAACCCTATCGATGCTGTGAGTGGGGGAAAAGCTTCTCTCGGAGCTCAGCTCTTATTCCACATCAGAGAATCCACACAGGGGAGAAACCCTATCGATGCTGTGAGTGTGGGAAAAGCTTCTCTCGGAGCTCAGCTCTTATTCAACATCAGAATATCCACACAGGGGAGAAACCCTATCGATGCTGTGAGTGCGGGAAAACCTTTGCTCAGAACTCAGCTCTTACTACACATCAGAGGATCCACACAGGAGAGTGACCCTATGAATGTTAAAATGAACAGGAGTACTTGTGGCACCTTATGGCAGGTTCTTATATCAGAACTCAGCCTTTATTTATCATTAGAGATGCTGCAAGGGAGATAGAGACCATACAAACCCTGTCTAGAGCTGAGAAAAGATTGTTTTCCTTTTGCTAATTCCCACATAGTAACTTTTAAGGCCTCATTTGTGTCCCTGTGATCTTTCAGTTCCCCAAGCTGAGTTGTCTGCTTTTCTCTTCTGTAGCACAACCTCTCTTGGGGAAAATCCCAGAATCATTATGATCATCTACTTTGTTCTATGTCATGGAAGTGTGTCCCACAAACAAGAATAACAAGGAGTCCGGTGGCACCTTAAAGACTAACAGATTTATTTGGGCATATGCTTTTGTGGGCAAAAAACCCACGTCATCAGACACAGTGGGTTTTTTGCCCATGAAAGCATTAATGAGCTGGATGATGGGATGGATTGCACCCTCAGCAAGTTTGTGGATGACACTAAGCTAGGACGAGAGGTAGATACACTGGAGGGTAGGGATAGAGTCCAGAGTGACCTAGACAAATTAGAGGATTGGGCCAAAAGAAGTCTGATGAGGTTCAACAAGGACAAGTGCAGAGTCCTGCACTTAGGACGGAAGAATCCCATGCACTGCTACAGGCTGAGGACTGACTAGCTAAGCAGAAGTGCTGCAGAAAAAGGACCTGGGGATTACAGTGGACGAGAAGCTGGATATGAGTCAGCAGTGTGNTCAAACAAGAATGTCAGTCAACTCCAGGTGGGGGAACCAGGAGTGACCTCAACTAGGTAACTGGAGGTTAAATATACTTGGGCCTTTATTCCACTAGGATTTAGCTAGCTTCAATTAACAATCTTGATGTAAAAACAACTGGTTGTTGTTTTTTTCAATAAAAAATAGCCCATGTATAGTGGCCACGGTAATTTAGCAAACTTCATGAAGACCTGATGTAACCCTTTCCTTAGTGTAAACAAATTTGGAGCATCACATTTATACTTTTTCTCCCACTGCAAAGCAATTGTTGGTCACCAGGTTCCCCCACTATGGACAGATTGTCTCATTCCCAGTTGTTTTCACATTGCACTGGGTTCTGCTGAATGTTTTTGTACCATTTTTCTCATTTTAAATATATTTAAATATAACAAAGAGAAGGAGCAGGATTAGGGACATGAAAAGAAAAGTTTTTTCAACCTCTGTGGGTTGGTTCTGGCTCTGGTTTTGTTCAATATCTTCATTAATGAGCTGGATAACGGGATGGATTGCACCCTCAGCAAGTTTGTGGATGACACTAAGCTAGGACGAGAGGTAGATACACTGGAGGGTAGGGATAGAGTCCAGAGTGACCTAGACAAATTAGAGGATTGGGCCAAAAGAAGTCTGATGAGGTTCAACAAGGACAAGTGCAGAGTCCTGCACTTAGGACGGAAGAATCCCATGCACTGTTACAGGCTGAGGACTGACTAGCTAAGCAGAAGTGCTGGAGAAAAAGGACCTGGGGATTACAGTGGACGAGAAGCTGGATATGAGTCAGCAGTGTTCCCTTGTTGCCAAGCAGGCTAACAGCATATTGGGCTGCTTTAGTAGGAGCATTGCCATCAGATTGAGGGAAGTGATTATTCCCCTCTATTTGGCACTGGTGTGACCACAGCTGGAGTATTGTGTCCAGTTTTGGGGCCCCCGCTACAGAAGGGATGTGCACAAATTGGAGAGAGTCCAGCGGACGGCAGCAAACATGATTAGGGGGCTGGGGCACATGACTTATGGGAGAGGCTGAGGGAACTGGGCTTATTTAGTCTGCAGAAGAGAAGAGTGAGGGGGGGATTTGATAGCAGCCTTGAACTACCTGAAGGAGGGTTCCAAAGAAGATGGAGCTCAGCTGTTCTCAGTGGTGGCAGATGACAGAACAAGGAACAATGGTTTCAAGTTGCAGTGGGGGAGGGCTAGGCTAGATATTAGGAAACACTATTTCACTAGGAGGGTGGTGAAGCACTGGAATGGGTTACCTAGGGAGCTGGTGGAATCTCCATCCTTAGTGGTTTTTAAGGTCCGGCTTGACAAAGCCCTGGCTGGGATGATTTAGTGGGTGTTGGTGCTGCTTTGAGTAGGGGGTTGGACTAGATACCTCCTGAGGTCTCTTTCAACCCTAATCTTCTATGATTCTATGATAGTAAGCACATTGGAAATACAGATACACAGTCAATATTCATAACTCCAGATACAAAAATGATACATGCATTCAAATAGGATAATCATATTTAGCAAATCATAACTTTTCCATAGACACCTTACATGCCACTTTTTGTAGCAGATGCGTTATAACTACAGGTCTGTCGCATCTCACGCTGGGGTTACATTCCGCAGTCAGTGCGTAAAGCGAAAATCGCGTATAGTCAAAATTACATTGAGTGTAATGGCGGGCAGAATCACCCGCACTACAGGTACAGCATTAAAATTGTTATTTTTCTCTTTTTTTTTGTTTTTTGTTTTTGCCGACCGCGTAAAGCTGAAATCGTGCATGTTAAATGCGCATAAGACCTGTATATCTTAATTATATCGTGATACCACTGTGATGAATATGGGGTGCAGTGTCACAGTGGTCAAGCCTTGCAAGAGAGCCTGTGAGCAGAAGTCAAGTTCTGCCTGCATGCAGGCTCACAAAATCTGTCAAGAACAGGGCTGGTATTGGAAAAACATACACATTCCTGAGATGTGTTAGGCATAGGACATTCACACAAACACATTCCAGAAAGATGGGCCCAGAACCACCTGACCTCTCTTAAAGATAAGTTCATGATGCCAGTGTGATGGATAGATATGTTTTGATGAACCAACATGTACAAGGTAAGGGGTGGTTACTGACCACGTCAGAGGGGCAGTAACTGGCTACATCAGAGGGGCAATACGAAACTTGTTTGTATCGGTGTATAAAATAGAGGAAGTGTCTCTGGCTGGCCTAGAGGGAAGTGGAAAGTCCCACCACTGACTGAGCTGGTCCATTGTGACAAGCATACACGTGGTAGTGGTCCTGCAGCGTCTACAGGATACTAGGACCATGCTTCATTCGCTGTCCGGGTGCCTTCGCTACTAAACTGGTCTGTGGTGATGGGGCAGTTTGATCGGAACCTGATGTATGGGCTCCAGTGCAACACACAGAGGGAACAGACACATGCAGACAACATCTGACAACAGCAGTGTTGTATGTGAAATAGTAAACACAAGCTGAAATTATGACTAATAGTATGTTATCCAGATAAATCTGGGGAGTGGCCAAAACCCATTCCTCAGAGGCAAAGGGCAGCTGATGCCTCAGCCAGGTGTAAACAAGGGTGATGGACCATTACCTGCTAAGTGGCCATTCTTTGTCAGGAAAGGGGGTGGGGGGGGAAAAACCTACATTTTAGCACAGAAACCACACAGTGTTCCTGTTCACACAGACTGCCTGTAGCCTTGCTCCCAGCTGGGAATGCTTCTCAAAGTGGGAACAGGACTATAAAACTAAGGGGCAGACACCCCCCAAACACCCTTCTCCCCCCTTGCCCATTGCATTCTCTGCACCCGAGAAGACAAAATGACACAACCCTTAAGCTTTGATGCAGGGGTTCTGACCTAAAGAATTTTGTCAGTAAGACTATTGAAGCACATGCTGAGAAAAATTTGCTTTGAAACGAAGATAATTTGTTAAGTATATGTTTTTAAGCATTTTACCTTTATTTTCTTGTAACCCTTTATGACTTTTAAGCCACATTACCTGTACTCTCATAAAATCTCTTTGTAGTTAATAAACTTGTTTTCTGTGTTATATAAAGCAGTGTGTTTAAACCAGGGGTCTCAAACATGTGGCCCGCAGGGTTATTGCATGCGGCCCGCAAGCTCCTCACGGCCCCCCCGCCCTCCCCCAACGTTTACCTAGAGCGGCTGCCTGCCTGCCCTGTCCCCACGCCGGGAATCGGCTGGAACCTGGGGAAGGAGGGGCGCAGGGGTGTGTGTGGCTGTTGCTTCAGGCACCGACCCCAGCAGTTCCCATTGGCCGGGAATGGGGAACTGTGGCCAATGGGAGCTGCTGGGGGNCCCCGACCCCCTGTTCTGAGCCCCCTGCTGCACCCTGCACCCCTGCCCTGAACCCCCACCACACCCCTCCTGCACCCCAACCCCCTGCCCTGAGCCCCCTGCCGCACCCTGACCCCTGACCCCCTCCTGCACCCCTCACCCCAACTCCCTGCCCTGAGCCCTCGCCACACCCCACACCCCTCCTGTGCCCCCTGGGGGCAGGGAGGGGGCAGAGTTGGGGTGGGGATTTTGGGGAAGGGGTTGGAATGGGGGCAGGGAAGGGGTGGGAAGAGGCGGGGCAGGGGTGGGGCCTCATGGAAGGGGTGGAGTGGGGGCGGCGGGGGGGAGGTGTCAGTAAATGCGGCCCTCGGCCCAATGTACTAGTCCTCATGTGGCCCTCGTGGTCATTTGAGTGTGAGACCCCTGGTTTAAACTGAAGTTTCTGACTAGCTATATGAAATAATAAACTGACATATTATTCTCTTAAAGATTTATTGACTTCAAATATTCTGGAGTGTCGAGGAGAGCTCTAGGCCATACAAGACATACATTTCTGGGGGAAATCCGGGACTGAAGGTGTGTTAGGGCTCACCATGCAGTGTAGTAGAAAGAGAGCCTGAGACATGAGGTGTGGTAAAAGGGGCCTGGTGTAAGGCCTATGGCCTCTGTTAAATTCAGGCCCTGCTGAGATAAAGCAAAGTTAGCAAGAGTCAAGGTATGAGCAGAAGTCAGGCCCTGATACAAAACATGCTTATTTGCACGTTCACAGGACCTAGCAGAAACAGGGCTGGTATTGCAGAAACACAAGGACTCCTAGGCACTAAGTATTCACATAAACACATTCCAGAGGTGTAGTACCAGAATACCCTGATACAAAGTGATGGTACAGAGACACACTTGATCCCACTTAAAGAAAAGGTCAGGATGACAGTGTGATGGATAGAGATGTTTTGCTTGAACCAACACGTACAAGGTGAATGGTGGTAAGTCCCATGGGAATGGGATAATCGTCATAGACTGCAAAAGTCCATAGTCCTGACCAGCCCTTGTACTGGACAGGCAACTTGGCTGTAAGTTGGCCTTAAAGGGTTGCACCATCACTTGGGCCTCTGGGTCAATGAATTTGGGGTCCACTGGGGATTGGTGGATAGCTGACACCTGTGCTCCAGTGTCTCTCCACACAGTAATCTTCCTCCCACCCACACTCACTGTTTCCCTCTACTCTGGGGGTAGTTGCGAGGCATCTGGGCCCAAAGGCTCTTGGTGGGACCCCAGGGTGATGAGTGGCAGTCGGCTGGTGCTCTTGAGGCAGTTGGCCTTCACATGCCCCAGCTCATTACATTTAAAGCATCGCCCAGCTGACTGTGGCCTGGGGCGAGGTGGGCTGTTGGAGAGTGGGGTGGTGGGATGAGAGGGCATCTGGGGTTTCCTTGGCTGTATGGAGGGCTCCTCCTTGCGAGGTGGGGCCTTGGGATGACCCCGATGGTGGGGTGTCGTCTCGGGTTGCTCCTTCTGATATCCCCACCAACTGCTACTAGCTTTCTTCTTCTCCTCCATCTCCACCCATCTGGCTCCGATTTCCCCTGCCTAGGATGTATCCCATCTAGGCTGTATCTTTCTATTTCTTCAGGAACACCCTCTAAGAACTGCTCCATTTGCATTAGGAGAGGTAGATTTTTTAGAGTTTTAACATTTGCTCCTGATATCCAGGCATCCCAATTGTTCACAATGTGGTAGGCATGTCGGTTAAAGGCCATGTCTGGGTTCCACCTTAGGGCTCTGAACCGCCGACGGGCATGCTCGGGTGTTAGCACCATCCTAATTCTGGCCTTTTGTTTAAAAAGTTCATACTCGTTCATGTGTTCCTTAGGCATTTCAGCTGCCACCTCTGTTAAGGGTCCACTGAGTTGTGGCCTCAGCTCCACCATGTACTGGTCTGTAGAGATGCTGTACCCAAGGCAGGCCCTTTCGAAATTTTCCAAGAAGGCCTCTGTATCATCGCCTACCTTATATGAGGGGAATTGCTTGGAATGGGGAACGGTACCTGGAGTAGGGCTGTTAGGGCCTCCTGGGCTGTTCGGTGCATTTGCCTTATCTAGCCTAGCTCTTTCCAGCTCAAAGCTCCTTTGCTTCTCCTTGTCCTCTATTTCTAAGCACTTCGCCTCCCTTTCCGCCTCCAAGCGCTTCATTTCTCTCCTCTCCTCTGCCTCCATCTTCAAGCGCCTCATCTGTAGGAAGAAATCCATCTCACCCGTAGTTAGAGATCTGCTTGTCTTAAGGGCGTCCTCCCAGCTTGGTACCAGGCCCCCGGTTGGGGAAAGGTTCCCATCATCCTCCTGGGAAATCTGCCGTCCCCCATCCCTTCCCTGCATTTCTGTCATGGAGCTGGATGTCTGGACTTGATCTGGGGTGGTCTTCTCCTTGGCGTGCCGCTTTGGAAAGACTGGCGGCTCTAGGGTTTCGGTGCCCGACCGCAATTTCATGCACTGGGTTGTTTCCTGCCCTCATCTAGCCTAGCTATCTCATTGCCCTGAGAACTAGAAAAAAAACTAAACAGCTGGTTGGACTCCCTGGCTTTGCAGGTTGAATCCTTTGCCTGACTGTTCTCCCTCAGGCAGCAAAGAAAAGAAAAGAACCTCCCTGGCTTTCAAGCAGCCAAAAGAAAAATGTGTCCTTTAAAATCCTGAGGTCTGTGCTTCTGGTTCAAAATGATCCCACCGCTCTGCTACCATGTCATAGGCTGATTCCCACCCTGGCACTTCAAGTGCAGAATGTGGGGGGCCTGCAAGAACTTCCAAAATTAATACTTGCTACTCCAGGCTTGTATTAAACTTCCAAGGTACAGCTTTTCTCTGATCTTGAATTGGTACATGCTGCCACCACCCAAGTGCAGAATCCCTTTGAGAGCCCGGGAAGGCGCACTTGGGAAATTCCTTCTTGTGGGGTACCCTCAAGCCCTTTCACCCCCACCCCCCTCCGGGGAAGAGCTCAGAAAGAAATAAAAAAAGAAATCAGCTGTTGCCACCAGCTAACTAAAAAACATATGCACAAACCTCTTAAGACACAGAAATCCAATCAGGTTCTTAAAAAAGGTAAATTTTATTGGAAAAAGAAAGAAACAAAGAACCACATCTGAAAACTGAGGTTGTTAGGGATTAAACACCAAAAATAACTTTCTTGGGGTCCATCTTAAAGGTTATAAGCAAACAAAAACAAAAGCACCTGGGGTTAGCACAGAGGAATCCACAAACCAAAACAAATAAAAAGATCCCTGATTGCATCTTCTAACATTTCCTATCTGGGGTTCAAATAAGTAGTTTCTAGTATGATATAGATGATTTCTCATACCTGGTGTCCAAGTTTCTTACAGCATAGTTGCTGTCTGCCTTCTCTGTCTGAGAGAATAAAAGGCACCTAGCAGTTTCCCAATTTGAAAAGGTACAGCTTCCCTATTGGGTCCCCTGGTCAGGTACCAACTCATTTTAAGTTTGCCTCTGCATCGCAGTGAGACTTTTTAACCCTTTACAGGTAAAGCAAGTAGAGAACAGCTACTAAGAAGGATTTTATAGCTAACTGACTGGCTGGGTGTCCATAAAAGGGAGCTCCACCCCCTCCTCATTTATCACAATGTGCATGTGGGTCCTGTGTGATGTTGTGGATGTGTTGTGTTGTTTTGTCTCTGTGAGCTGTTTGCATATGTATTGGGTTTTGCATGACGTGGCTATGTGTTCTTTTGCTGTGTGTTTTTATGCTTTCTTGTTATGCATTTGTTTCTGCTGTTTATTGTGTGGATTTGCTATATGTATGTTTTATGTGGCTTTTGTTTCTGTGCATGTGGGGCTGTGTGCAGTGTGGTTTTGTGCTGGTGCATGTGTATGTTTTTTTGTTTATGCCATGTGGGCCTGTGCACTGTTCTCTCTCTCTCTCCATATGTAACTTCACGGTGAATTTTCAAAACAGCCTCAGTTTTGAAAATTTTCACCACAAATTTTTCTCCAGCAATAAATTTTCATCAGTTTCTACCAAAGTTTTTGTTATGAGAGGGCATCAAATTAAACTATGATATTCTGAGGTTAAAACCTCTTCTCCCTTCAGGGATTTTCCTTGGAAACTCAGAGGATCAAGAGTTGGAAAATGAACCTATGTAAGGAGTCATATAAAAAATGGAAACTAGGACAAATTACAAAGGATGAATATAGGCAAACAACACAGGAATGCAGGGGTAAGATTAGAAAGGCAAAGGCACAAAATGAGCTGAAACTAGCTACAGGAATAAAGGGAAACAAGACGACTTTTTATCAATACATTAGAAGCAAGAGGAAGACCAAGGACAGGGTAGGCCCACTGCTCAGTGAGGAGGGAGAAACAGTAACAGGAAACTTGGAAATGGCAGAGATGCTTAATGACTTCTTTGTTTCGGTCTTCACCGAGAAGTCTGAAGGAATGCCTAACATAGTGAATGCTAATGGGAAGGGGGTAGGTTTAGAAGATAAAATAAAAAAAGAACAAGTTTAAAATCACTTAGAAAAGTTAGATGCCTGCAAGTCACCAGGGCCTGATGAAATGCATCCTAGAATACTCAAGGAGCTAATAGAGGAGGTATCTGAGCCTCTAGCTATTATCTTTGGAAAATCATGGGAGACAGGAGAGATTCCAGAAGACTGGAAAAGGGCAAATATAGTGCCCATCTATAAAAAGGGAAATAAAAACAACCCAGGAAACTACAGACCAGTTAGTTTAACTTCTGTGCCAGGGAAGATAATGGAGCAAGTAATTAAGGAAATCATCTGCAAACACTTGGAAGGTGGTAAGGTGATAGGGAATAGCCAGCATGGATTTGTAAAGAACAAATCGTGTCAAACCAATCTGATAGCTTTCTTTGATAGGATAACGAGTCTTGTGGATAAGGGAGAAGCTGTGGATGTGGTATACCTAGACTTTAGTAAGGCATTTGATACGGTCTCGCATGATATTCTTATCGATAAACTAGGCAAATACAATTTAGATGGGGCTACTATAAGGTGGGTGCATAACTGGCTGGATAACCGTACTCAGAGAGTTGTTATTAATGGTTCCCAATCCTGCTGGAAAGGCATAACAAGTGGGGTTCCGCAGGGGTCTGTTTTGGGACCGGCTCTGTTCAATATCTTCATTAACGACTTAGATATTGGCATAGAAAGTACGCTTATTAAGTTTGCAGATGATACCAAACTGGGAGGGATTGCAACTGCTTTGGAGGACAGGGTCATAATTCAAAATGATCTGGACAAATTGGAGAAATGGTCTGAGGTAAACAGGATGAAGTTTAACAAAGACAAATGCAAAGTGCTCCACTTAGGAAGGAACAATCAGTTTCACACATACAGAATGGGAAGAGACTGTCTAGGAAGGAGTACGGCAGAAAGGGATCTAGGGGTTATAGTGGACCACAAGCTAAATATGAGTCAACAGTGTGATGCTGTTGCAAAAAAAGCAAACATGATTCTGGGATGTATTAACAGGTGTGTTGTGAGCAAGACACGAGAAGTCATTCTTCCGCTCTACTCTGCGCTGGTTAGGCCTCAACTGGAGTATTGTGTCCAGTTCTGGGCACCGCATTTCAAGAAAGATGTGGAGAAATTGGAGAGGGTCCAGAGAAGAGCAACAAGAATGATTAAAGGTCTAGAGAACATGACCTATGAAGGAAGGCTGAAAGAATTGGGTTTGTTTAGTTTGGAAAAGAGAAGACTGAGAGGGGACATGATAGCAGTTTTCAGGTATCTAAAAGGGTGTCATAAGGAGGAGGGAGAAAACTTGTTCATCTTAGCCTCTAAGGATAGAACAAGAAGCAATGGGCTTAAACTGCAGCAAGGGAGGTTTAGGTTGGACATTAGGAAAAAGTTCCTAACTGTCAGGGTGGTTAAACACTGGAATAAATTGCCTAGGGAGGTTGTGGAATCTCCATCTCTGGAGATATTTAAGAGTAGGTCAGATAAATGTCTATCAGGGATGGTCTAGACAGTATTTGGTCCTGCCATGAGGGCAGGGGACTGGACTCGATGATCTCTCGAGGTCCCTTCCAGTCCTAGAATCTATGAATCTATAAGTTTAAAGTCGAGGCTTCACTGAGCATTGTCCTCACAAGCCCTGGTTTACCAGACCAGCATTCTAAACCCTGAATGACAGTGGCAGAAAAACAAAACTTGATTCTGATTCATGGAAAGAATAAAGAGTTTCTTATGTCAGTATTTGTCTCCTAGATTCTAAAGCCTGAAGGGACCATTGTGATAATCCAGTCTGAGCTCCTGTATAACACAGTTTAGGCTTGCATGGCTGTCCCTCCCCATCGATCTTGGAGCCCCCCTGCTCTCGGGTGCCTCTCTAGGCAAGGATTATTGAGGCAGTCTAAGGCCCTTGCCCTCTTTGCAGGGCATGGAAACAAACAGTCTAGCAAGCTTACGTCTGCAGGTACTGGCAGGGTGAAGTAACATACCATTTATGGGCTCAGCCCCTCAGGCTGGGCTGGGCATCAAAGAGTCTTGGGGCTCAGGTCCTCAGGCAGGGTGGAGCAGACAGTCTAGGGGCTCAGCCCCTCAGGCAGGGTGGAGCAGACAGTCTAGGGGCTCAGCCCCTCAGGCAGGGCAGGGCACCAAAGAAACAGTCTGATGGCCTGGTTCTGGCAGATGGCAGACAAATGCAGGCCTCTTGGCCTAAGGTGTGGAGGCTACCACCCCAGCAGTGGGGTTGGCAGCAGGGGGGTAGGGGGACCCAGGCCCACCCTGCAACACCAGGTCCCAGCTCAGGGCTCTCACAGTGACTGATGGTTCTGCCACTTGGTCAGCAGGGATCCAGCCAAAACACGCTGACTGGGGTTCAGGCAACAACGCAACCAAAGTACTGTCTGGTGTCCCTGGATTACTTGCTACACCCCCCTTATAAGAGGGTTAAAAAAAGAACTATTAATGAGGTATGAATTTTCTTTTCAGAAGCTGTGCCTCAGTTTCCCCAGTTGACTGATGTTGCTGATGCCCCTGTGTATAATAATTTGAGAGGTGCAGCTGTGCTCTGTTCTATTACTGAGCTGCACACAGAGATAATTCCCCAGGGCTCTGCTAGGTTGTTTGATCTTGTTGGTGCCAGAAACCTGATTCCCCAGAGGGGGCTTTCTTTGAACCACAGATGAGAAGGCCCAGCGCTAATCCTAAATTCTGCAGCGCTTCAGCTCCCCCCAACAATGATGTTTAAACCTGAGCATTAACTATTTCACTGCTGTCCATTTTCTAGAGTAGAGGGTGGGAAGGCAACCTTGAGAGTGAAGTGGGAGTAGCTGAAGGGAGGGAAATGCCAAGGGAAGACAGGAAGAGGCAGGGGAGAAAAAGGAAAGCAGGGAAAACAGGAGGATGGGGAAGGAAGAGGAACAAAGGACAGAGAGAATGGTGGTCACAGTGGTGAGCGTTTTCCCCACTGAGTGATGCTGAGCACGATAACAAGGCCCTGGAGAAGTAACACGGTGATGATAATGAACAGGGAATTTACTCGATTACTGCTCTTAATCTCCCATGGAGGTTAGTGAGGGCGCCACTTTGGAATAAGGAGAGTGGTGAGCCCTAAATGGACGCCCTGGCCCAGAGATCATCATAAAATGGAATTTGGCCCCGTGCACAGAATAAATTTAACGCCCCTAGGCTAGAGGGAGGTGTACTGGGCTGGGAGCCAGGAGACCATGTGGTCTAGTCTCACCTCTGCCACTCACTGGTGTTAACCGTTCTCTGCACTTCACAGTATTATTATTGATCAAGGCGTCATGTCCCTACCTGAGGAGACCATCAAGGATCCTTGTCCCCCTTCTAACAGATGAGGTAACTGCACACCTGAGATATTGCACAAGCTCAGTTCTAGTAGCGTTAGGATCAGGACAGGTCTCTCCCACATGGCCACCGTGTCTCTCAGACTGACTGAGCCAAATCTGTGTGCTTGGCTCTGCTGTCTGTGCAATGGGGCTACTCCTGCCCAGCCACCTCTGCTAAGTGCTGTGAGACACACAGACCAACTTACCTAGCACATCCTCTAACGCGATAGAACATCTGTGTAGGGAATGAGGAGGAGGCTGCAGGAAGAGCCAGGATGTTGAACAAGTCACTTAACCCAGGATGTTCAGAGTAGGGGGTATTGGTGGGAGGGGTGGACCTGAGCCAGAGCTGGGTACGTGACGGAGGCCCTGGCCCTACTGTCCAGGCTGTGGGGAAAGTGGTGGTTGTGGTTGGCAGCAGGGGCGGCAGGTTTGTATAATTTTTGGTGGTGCCCAGAACAGGTCCCCGTCCCCCCCCCCCCGGCCTTGTAAGCCGATATACAGTAACTCCTCACTTAAAGTCGTCCCAGTTAACGTTGTTTTGTTGTTACGCTGCTGATCAATTAGAACAGTGGCTCTCAAACTTTTTTTTCCACGGACCACTTGAAAATTGCTTGAGCTTATGCTCAAATAAATGTGTTAGTCTCTAAGGTGTCACAAGGACTCCTGTTCTTTTTGCGGATACAGACTAACACGGCTGTGACTCTGACACTTGAAAATTGCTGAGGGTCTCGGCGGACACTTAATGATCTTTCCAAATGTTGTTTGTACCGTTAGTTAACTATTGTAAAGCGCTTTGGATAAAAGTGCTATATTAAAAAAAAACCCTTAATAATAATAATCTTTTTTTTGTTCTACACATAAAAGCACACAACTCATATTTTAATATCAGTACTCTTAACCTTTCTAATGTGATGGATGTGCCCTCTTTCCCTCACCGCGGCAGTCCCCAAGCTGGGGTTGGGAAGGAGGGGGGTCTCTCCCCAGCAGCCGCAGCCCTGGAGCCTCTTTCTCTGGCCGCCGTAGCCCTGCACGTCCCAAATTCCCCCCATCCCCTCTTCTCACCCTATTCCCCCTCCCACCTACCCCCTATTCCCCCCAAGCCACCATGTCATAGCTCAGTGGTTTGAGCATTGGCCTGCTAAACCCAGCGTTGTGAGTTCAATCCTTGAGGGGGCCATTTAGGGAACTGGGGTAAAAATCTGTCTGGGGATTGGTCTTGCTTTGAGCGGGGGGGTTGGACTAGATGACCTCCTGAGGTCAGGAGCGCCGCCAGCTTTTCCGGCGCCCTAGGCGGCGGAAGGTCCCTCCCACAAATTTCAACGGACAGGGTGCTGGCGCCCTGCAAATAGTAGCGCCCTAGGCGACCGCCTAGGTCACCTAATGGGTTGCGCCGGCCCTGCCTGAGGTCCCTTCCAACCCTGATATTCTATGTGCATCTTGTCCAGGCACCTAATTAGAGGAGCCACATCTGTGCAGCTCCACTAATTAGGTGGGTGGCCCTTCATTCTCTCATGTGTGGCCACACAGGCGCGCACCTTAGAGGGAACTATCCACGGACCACCTGAATGGAGCTCGCAGACCACTGATGGTCCGTGGACCACAGTGTGAGAACCTCTGAATTAGAGAACGTTAGTTTAAAGTTGCACTATGTGTTTGGCGTCCACTGCTTGCAGAAAGAGCAGCCCATTGGAGCTAGCTGGTGGGGGCTTGGAACCAGGGTGGGCCAACAGCTCCCCTAAGTTCCCTGTTCAGCTGCCATCCAGCAAACTATCAATTGCTGGGCAGTTCAAGTGTCCCTCTCCCCACTGCTGTGAGCTGCTCCTGCCCTCTGCCTTGGAGCTGCTCCCATGAACCTCCTGCTTGCTCTGGGTGGGGGAGGGGTGCTGTTGTCAGGGTGTCCCCCTGCCCCCCATCTCCACAGAGCAGGGGAGGACATGACAGGGCTCAGAATGGAGGGAGCTTCCTGGCAGCAGCTGCTGTCTCAAAGTCTCTCTCTGACACACAGGATGTGTGTCTCTGTGTCTCTGTCATGCTGTCTTCCTGCCCTCCCCCCCTTCGTGCTGCCTTATAGAATGTGTTAACCCTTGAGGGCTCAGCTGAGTGCTAGCTCATCATTTAGCAGTAAGGCTCCCTGGGAAATATCCCACCCTCTTCCACCCTCTGACTTCACCACCTCAACCAAGCTTCACAATTATCATCGCTGTGTACAGTATTCAATTGTTTGTTTAAAACTTATACTGTGTATACATATATATTATATAGTCTTTTGTCTGGCAAAAAAAATTAATCCCTGGAATCTAACCCCCCTATTTATCATAGATTATCAGGGTTGGAAGGTACCTCAGGAGGTCATCTAGTCCAACTCCCTGCTTAAAACAGGACCAATCCCCAGACAGATTTTTACCCCAGTTCCCTAAATGGCCCCCTCAAGGATTGAACTCATAATTGTGAGTTTAGCAGGCCAATGCTCAAACCACTGAGCTATCCCTCCCCTTAATCCCAATTTCTTATGGGGAAATTGGATTCGCTTAACATTGTTTCCCTTAAAGTCGCATTTTTCAGGAACATAACTACACCGTTAAGTGAGGAGTTACTGTACATATTTTTTTTAAATGTAAAAATGTGAGGGCTCTAGGGTGGGGCTGGGGATGAGGGGTCTGGGGTGTGGGGGGGGGCTCAAGGCTAGGGCAGAGAGTTGGGGTGGGGGGTGAGGGCTCTGGCTGGGGGTGTGGGCTCTGGGGTGGGATAGGGCTGGGGATGAGGAGTTTGAGGTAAAGACAGGCTGCCCCGGGGCAAGGGCCAGAGAGGAGGACTCCCCCCAGCCCTCTCCCCACAGGCAGCAGTGAGCTCTGGGGGAGGGCCCCCCCCCCACTTCCCCCCTGCACCACACTCACCCCCACCACTGTCACTGCATGTGCTCCTAGGGCCCCTCTCAGGTACAGGAAGCCCCCTCATCTCCCCTGCGGTGGGGGGGGCTGCCATCACATGTGCGCCTCCTCCCCTGCTGCTGCCCCTCACTGTAGCCTCACTGGGGGTGGGGGTGGGGCTGCCCCTTGCCCAGCGTGGGGCAGGAGCGGTGACTGTGGGCGGGCGGGGGGCTGTGCTGGTGGAGGGTCCCGTAGGAGAAGGGAAGGGTCTGAGGGGGAAGGGCAGGCTCAGGGTCAGTAATGGCTGGGGGGCGCTAGGACCCTGCGGCAGCAGTTGCTGCAGGGAGGCAGCATGGAGCTGCAGGGGAGAGACAGAGACACTCTGCTCCGGCTGTGAAGGTGCACAGGGGCAGCAAGTGGGGCTGGGGGACACTCGGGGGAAGCACGAAGGGGTGGCAGGCAGGGCCGGGCTCTGAATATTGCTGGAGCCCGGGGGACCACCGGCCAATACAACTCGCCGCCCCGGTTGTCAGTTTTGCTCAAAAGCAGAAACAAATGATTTTTGACCTCTGACAAACCCCCTTGCTCTGCTTGACTCTTTCACTTTCTGTTTCAGCCTTGCTACCTGCAGGAGAAAAGAACAAATTCTGCAGCCATTGAACAAGCCTGACCAGAAAATTGCACGAGACCAGGCTGATACCCGACTGATTCTCTTTTCCAAAATGATTTTGCTTCGTAGCCTCACTTTAATTCCTTAATTGTGAGGCGCCTCCTGGACTAGGGGTCCGTGTAACTGACTGTAGAGAAGCTGGAGGACAGCAATTCCGTAACCGCTGATGGTTTATGGTTTAATACGGTAGGTGGCAGGAAGTTTTCATCCTTTACCTTGTTTTTAAATCCCTTGTCCTGTGTCAGCAGGGGCAGGGCAGTGCAGGGCAGCCCTATGAAGGGGTGCAGCAGCTGGCATGTGCTCTAACCCAACCAATATCCTTGTGCCCCCAGAGCTCCTTGGCCTGGCTTCTAATCAGAGAGACCCTGTCTGGCTCCAGGATACATCACAAGGGACCAGCCCCTTCACCAGAGCCTGACGGTCCCTTCTTTACTGGGTAGAGTTATGAGAGAGGGTTGACTGTTGTTCCTGGGCGGCTAATGAGGCAGCTTTGATTTGTTGGCTGGCTGAGTTAATCATTCTGTGTGTGGGATAATGTTTTCCTGCTGGGTGGGCGCCAGCTAGGGTGACCAGACAGCAAGTGTGAAAAATCGGGACGGGGGTGGGGGTAATAGGAGCCTATATAAGAAAAAGGCCCAAAAATCAGGACTGTCCCTATAAAATCGGGACATCTGGTCACCCTAGCGCCAGCCGTTGTGACTAATAAATTGTTCAGGCATCCGGAGCATTTTGCAGGGGTATTTTGACTGGTATTTCACTCTACAGAAAGGCTAATTGGAAATAACAGAACTGGTCTTGCATGTTTTCCTCTAGGGGAGGTGTCAGAGTGGCCTGGGGATACCAGTTATTTTAACTCCTGCCTCATCCCCCCTCAGCAGCAGTGTCCCATGACAGGTTTCAGAGTAGCAGCCGTGTTAGTCTGTATCAGCAAAAAGAACAGGAGTACTTGTGGCACCTTAGAGACTAACAAATTTATTTGAGCATAAGCTTTCGTGGGCTACAGCCCACTTCTTCGGATGCATAGAATGGAACATACAGTAAGAAGATATTTATACATACAGAGAACATGAGAAGGTGGAAGTAGCCATACCAACTGTAAGAGGCTAATTAATTAAGAGAAGCTATTAACAGCAGGGGAGAAAAACTTTTGAAGTGATAATCAAGATGGCCCATTTCGGACAGTTGACACGAAAGTGTGAGGTTATTTCAACATGGGGAAATAGATTCAATTAGTGTAATGACCGAGCCATTCCCAGTCTCTGTTCAAACCTAAGTTAATGGTATCTAGTTTGCATATTAATTCAAGTTCAGCAGCTTCTCGTTGGAGTCTGTTTTTGAAGCTTTTCTGTTGTAAAATTGCCACCTTAACGTCTGTCCCTGCTCACGCTCACCCTGCGCTGTCTGCCTCTGATCTGCAAACCTTCCATGCAAGCTGCTGCTGAAGGCTGGAGAGGGCAGGGAGAATTAGTAGGGGCAGGGCAGTGAGCTCCCAACTCCATGCGCCTCCAACTGCCTCCAGCCACCTTCTTTGGCATGTGACTCCACAAATAACGATGCCGCACAAAGCAAAGTGTGGCCAGTACCCGAGTACCCAGGGATGGCACAGAAAGAGTCTGATTGGCTCAGTTCCCAGTGGAATACCAACCTGCCCTAAATTCTCAACTACTGAGGGACAATTTTCACTGATTGATTGATATATTTGCTTTCCACAACCAACTCTCTGTACAACTTTTCATGAGTGATGTACCTGAGTATTTGGATTCTAATATCTAAACTGTATTGTTAAATTTAATCCCCTAAATTTGGGTTATTGCTGATTATGCACTTCATGTATTTTGACTTTGTGGATAATCTAAGCCAGAGGTGGGCAAACTACAGCCCGCGGGCCATATCCGGCCCGTGGGACTGTCCTGCCTGGTCCCCGAGCCCCTGTCCCCTCCCCTGCTGTCCCCTCTCCCCCGCAGCCTCAGCTCGCTCGCTCTTCCACCAGCGCAATGCTCTGTGCGGTGGGGCTGTCAGCTCCTGGGGCAACGACCGAAACTGCTACCGCTCCAGATTTGCTACTTTGGCTGCACTGAGCATGCCCGGCCGAACTGAGCATGCCNGTGGCCTGGCTCCAGCCGGGCGGTGCGGCTGTAGCGCCAGCAGCCACCGGTGCTCCAGGCAGCGCGGTAAGGGGGCAGGGAGCAGGGGGGGTTGGATAGAGGGCAGGGGAGTTTGGGGTGGTGGTCAGGGGGTGGGGGTGTGGATAGGGGTTGGGGCAGTCGGGGGGGGGACAGGGGGTTGAATGGGGGCAGAGGTCCTGGGAGGCAGTCAGGAAGGAGAGAAGGGGTTGGATGGGGCGACGGGAGGCAGTCAGGGGCAGGGGTTCCGGGGGCGGTCAGGGAGCAGGGGGGGTGGATGGGGCAGGAGTCTCGGGGGGGCCATCAGGGAACAGGGGGGGTTGGATGGGGCAGGAGTCCTGGGGCAGGGCAGATAGGAGGTGGGGGCTGGGCCATCATCCCCTCCCCTAACCAGCCCTCCATACTATTTACGAAACCCGATGCGGCCCTCAGGCCAAAAAGTTTGCCCGCCCCTTATCTAAGCACTATACCTAGATGTACAGACACTCTTTTCTTAACCTGTGTACATATCATGTAAATTTTTTTTAAGATTAGCTTTATTAAGCAACAGCTGGAAATCCAGGGCTAAGGGTCCTTCCAGCCTCTCCCCTTCCCAGGCCCACCCAATAAAGGAGGAACCCCAGGCTTCCTGCAGTGCCGCTGGTAAAAGCCCCTCCCGCCCCACAGAGCAATGTTTTGTTAGCTTTCTTGGCCTGCAGCTGTTCACTGAGGAGAGGTCTCCATTGAGCAGACTGCTGTGATGGCCAGGTCCTCTCCTGAGTTGGTACAGTCCATTTGGATTAGGCGTTCAGACTTCCCCCTCGAGTGGACAGTACTTTGCATTTATCGACACTGGATTTCATTTGCTCCCCTGTTGTCCATTCCCCGGGTTGTTCAGGTCTCTCTGAAGTTCCTCACAGCCCTCTCACGGCCTGACTAACCTCAATATCTTCGTGTCACCTTCATCTATCACTCCCTCCCCAACCATCCCACCCCCGTTCCAGCTCATGAATAAGTTTATGAAAGAACACAGGACCTAGTACAGAACCTTGAGGCCCCATTGTTAATCTTTGGCCATGATGAAAACTGACCATTTATTCGCACTGTCGCCAAGCCAGTTTCTGATCCATGACAATATTTTGCCTCTCACCCCATGACCTGATTTCTTTAGTAGCCTCTTGAGAGGGACTGTGCCAAAGGCCTTTTGAAAGTCCAAGTAAATTATATCTACTATCCCTTTTGGCACATTCAAAGAAGTCTAACAGATTAATGAGGTATGAATTTTCTTTGCAGAAGCTGTGCCTCAGTTTCCCCAGTTGACTGATGTTGCTGATGCCCCTGTGTATAATAATTTGAGAGGTGCAGCTGTGCTCTGTTCTATTACTGAGCTGCACACAGAGATAATTCCCCAGGGCTCTGCTAGGTTGTTTGATCTTGTTGGTGCCAGAAACCTGATTCCCCAGAGGGGGCTTTCTCTGCCTGAGGCTTTTGCTGAGTCCTGTGGGATCACAGTCCTGCTTCAGGGTGCTGCCTGAGGCCCTCAGCCAGCTGTACAGCCGGTGTGCACTGACTGCAGCTGGGCCCGCCCTGGGGTGCCACCCTTGTGGGCTGGATTGTGACAATCCAGGGCCCCAGTTATACGGCACTCCCTGGGCCCTGCCCCCCCCCCCCCTTTTCAGTGGCTGCATCAGAGACAACCCACACAAGAACTGTGTGCTGGACTGGCAAGGGCTGCGAAGACTCCCCTTTTGGCAGGCTGGAGTCTCCTTCCCAGATGGGCAGGGGTGGAGGCTGGCAGACCTCCTCCTCCCCGTATAAGCTGCAGCTGGGTGGCAGCAGGACCCCCTGCCATGAGGAGTGACAGAGGGGGCTGCCCTGTGTATGGTTTAAGAAAGACACCCCACAAGCCCTCTTTGTAGCACAGGGCTGCAGTTTCGAACCAGCACGGAGTTCCCTGGGCTGAGGGCACGTGCAGGCCGGAGGTCAGGAGCTTTTGGCCGATAGTTCTGGAACTTACCTAGAAATCGTTCCTTTAAGAGTGGGTTTATTCCTGTGCCAGTGCTGGAGCTGGCCTGGGTTTGGGCCAGACTGTCAGCAGAACTCAGCACTTACTGTGAACCCAACGCTCTGAGCCCTTTGGAAAATCTGACCTCAGCTGCACGTGCTGGGCACCTCTGAAAGGTCTGGCCTGAATGTGGGCTTGTCACTCTCCAGTACCCAGTGGAGTCAGCGTAGTCGCACCAGCTCTGCCTATTTACCACTCTCATGTCCGCTCACTGACTCGCTCCCCCAGGGCTTGTGTGGTCGTCTGGACATCAGGGAGATGGAAGATTCCTCGATGTCCCCCGGCTCCGTGAGGTCACTGCCGCTGCTTGGCTTCACCATTTTCCTCATTTCTCTTCACATTCACCGGCTGGACTCAGGTAGGATCCCTGGGGCTTTAGGGTCCAGTCTCAATCCCACAGAAGCCAGCGGCTGCGCTGGGGAAGGCTGGGCCCTCAGTCTGAGCTCTGTCTGAGGGATCTCGGGGATTATGAGCAGAGCAGCAAAGGTGGCAGCTGGTGGGCAGAGGAGCCAGGGAGTTGGGCAATAACTGTGTCTTGTGGCCTACAAGAGGCCCCCACAGCAAGTCCCCAGCTGGCAGCATGTGGCGGCTGTGCCCAGAAATGTCCCCCTGAGGCTGATTGATTTCTGGTTCAGTGGGACGTGTCCTGCCCCTAGGGGCAGTGGGGATGTGTAGCTGGGTCCTGCTTGCAGGGACAGTCCGTTCCGTAGAATGGCCCCAACAACTAGAAACTGCCCATAGCTGGCTCCTGCCTTCAGCAACTAGAAACCTCTGTCCAGAAACGCAATGGAGCGTTTCGGGGGCCAGAGATGCATCTGAGGGCTTGGCTACACTTGCGAGTTACAGCGCAATAAAGGAGCCCGGGGTGCACTAGCTCCCTCCCTGTCCACACTGGCAAGGCACGTAGAGCGCTCTGACGCCGCGGCTACAGCGCTGCTGGTACTCCACCTCGGCGAGAGGAATAACGTTTGCTGCGCCTTGGCTACAACGCACGGGCGTCAGTGTGAACGAGGTGTTGCGTTCCTGCGCTCTGATCGGCCTCCGGAAACGTCCTATAATCCCCTTAAGTCACGTGGCCACTCTTGTCACTGTTTTGAACTCCTGTAGGAATGTGGAAATGCCCTTTGAAAGCTCCGTTTCTGACAGCCGGCAAGTAAGCCGTTACTGTGCAATGCTGTGTGTGAGAGAGAGGCGGGGGGAGAGAGGGGATCTGCTGCTGTCTGAACTTACAAGACAGCATGCGGACATGCTCTCAGCCCCCCAAAACCCCCTCTCTCTCCCCCCACATACACACAACACACTCCCTGTCACACTCCCCCCCTCCCATTTGAAAAGCACGTTGCAGTCACTTGCATGCTGGGATAGCTGCCCATAATGCACCACTCCTAATGCTGCTGCAAGTCCCGCAACTGTGGCCACGCCAGTGCGCTGTCAGCTGTCAGTGTGGACAGATTGCAGCACTTTCCCTGCTGCATGCTCCGAGGGCTGGTTTAACTCACAGCGCTCTACATCTGCAAGTGTAGCCATGCCCTGAGTGTTCACAATGCGGGGGAGAGCTGGGTAGTGGAGATACTGGGTAACACTTGGTAATAATCCTCCCACTGGTGCCAGTGGGGCCAGGATTTCAGCTCTGGTGCCGAGAAGAAAAGGGCAGACTGGCTTGCGGGGAGCGTGGGGGCTAGGTGGGGAGGGTGGGAAAACAAGGAGTAGCTGCCAGGCACAGCAGGGCTTTGGTCACACTCTTCCAAACTCTGGGAGAATTTACGTAAAGTTACAAACATGATTTTCAAACGGCAAAAATTAAAAAAGAGGAAACCTGGCTGAATCAGGTTTGATTAGAAGTGGTTTGAAAAGGCCAATTATTGTTGGTGGGAAATTGTTTTTAAACTGTTCTTCAAAATTTCCTACCAATTGTTTTTAGTTTATTTGTTTTGTCCAAAAACTGGGAAGTAAACCAAAAATACTTACTGAGAATGTATTTTTTAATGAAAATTTTTCAATTTTCAGACAAAATTTTTTATTTATGGTTTTTCAACAAGAAGGGAAATTTTTGACTGAAATTGAAAATTTTCATTTTGCTCAAAAAGCCACATTTGGTCAAAAAATGTTCGGATGAAAAAATTTCAACCAGCAGTAATTTTGATAAAGTGATCAGTTACAGTCCCTGTGAGTGTTTTGCCTAACTCTGAGATATGGCTGAAAGCAGGTGGAATGTAAAGCACAATAATGATATATACTTTACACGTTATAGGAAGCCAGAAAGAAATGACGAGAAAAGAGGAGTTGATTTCTAGGAGAAGGAGCATTTTAAAATGTTTCCCTAAGAGTGTAGTAAAGGTCTCAGTAAGAAGATCACCTAGGACAGGGGACTCAAACTCAAATGACCTCGAGGGCCACATGAGGACTAGTACTTTGGGCCGAGGGCCGCATTTACTGCCCCCCCCCCCCCCTCGGCCCTGCCCCCACTCCACCCCTTCCATGAGGCCCCGCCCCTGCCCCGCCTCTTCCCACCCCTGCCCTGCCCATTCCGGCCCCTGCCCCGAGATCCCCACCCCGACTCTGCCCCCTCCCTGCCCCCAGGGGGCACAGGAGGGGTGTGGGGTGCGGTGGGGGCTCAGAGCAGGGGGTCGGGGTGCGGCAGGGGACTCAGCGCAGGGGGTCGGGGTGCAGGAGGAGTGCGGGGGGCGGGCTCCGGCCCGACCCGCACCGGGGGCAGGGCAGGCTCCCTGCTTGCCTGCCCTGCCCCCGGTGCTGGTCGGCCAGGTAAACGGGCGGGGGGGCCGGGAGGAGCTCGCGGGCTGCATGCGATAGCCCTGCGGGCTGCATGTTTGAGACCCCTGACCTCGGAGATGTAATTAGCCCTTAAGGAGATATTGTGCCAAATCTAAAGATGAAATTCTGCCTCTCAGGAGGTGCAGCCCAGGATAGAGCCTGGCTTTTAGCCACCTTTGCATCTCCTGGATCCTGGGCTGTTCCAGGGACTGCCGCAGCCCCCAGTGTCAATTAGGGTTGCCCTAGCTTGCAGCAGCCTCCACAGCTGCTTTGCAGCCCTGGTATTGGCAGAACGCCAAGTGCTCCAGCCACACCATGTGACACACTTTGGTGCTCTGAGGATTCGGTCAAGTATGCCAGTCCTGAGCCACTCCTGGGGGGGGGGGGAATTGCCCAACCCCCTTTACTCTGCCAGAGGAATGTGAAAAGGCCAGAATCCATCTGTATATGACGGGCCAAGGCCACTCAGAGTCAGTGGCAGAGCTGGGAACAGGATGCAGGTGTTCGTGGCTTCTACTCCCACGCTCAGTCCCCCAGCCTCTCAGGGCTCACAGCATCACGTTGCTTCCATTGATATGACTGTCACTATGTCCGTGCTCTGCCCTGCCTTTAAAAAGTCTCTTGGGAGTAACCCCTTCAGCATGCCAGACCCGCAAGGGGTCACATTTCCCAAGAGGGTAGCCACCTGGCCTCCATGCCTCTGAGACCGGCCTCTGGGCTCCAGCTGTCCTGTTTCTCATGGTGAGCTCTGCCCAGTGACTACAGGCTAGGGTGTATTACTCAACTGGAATACAGTGTTGGGAAATCCTTAGGTTAGCACAGAGGGGCAGAGGTTAAAACAAGGCTCATAGTGGCTGAGGCCAAGTTGCTGTAGGATCCCTCTGGACTCTCTCTCTCTCTGTCCCTTTGCCTCTGAGTCCAGAATGAAAGGCCCTGTGTGTCTGTGAATGCTGTTTTTAACCCAGGCTCCCTGACACCTCTCATCCCCTGTTCTGCTGCTGCCAAACCATGCTGAGTTCATATATCCAACCTGCATTGGCTCCCCAGCCATTACGTGATAATGTCCCAGTCCCGGCTCTTACCTTTTCTCTTCCAGACTGAATCCTGCATTCACAGGTGCAGGTTGTATTCAGTTCACTTTAATTATTCTGGTATGGAACCAGGAGGCAACATATTTCAGACACCTCATGTCTTCCATCTGCCTGGAGAAGCATTTTAACCCTTGTGCATTCAGGGGGTAAAAAATACAGAGTCTGACGGGGAGACACACATTGCTGATAAAAATATTATAGTAAATTCCCATTTCCATCGCCATATTCCTAGTTCCACTTTAGCTACAGTTTAATTTGTCCTGGTTCCTTCTACAGTGAGTTTCAAGGTGATTGGACCCGATCGCCCCATCAGGGCCCTTGTGGGAGAAGATGCTCTGTTACCCTGTCACCTCTCCCCCATCATGAGTGCTGAGAGCATGGAGGTGCGCTGGTTCCGATCCACGTTCTCTGCAATTGTCCATCTCTATCGGGATGGGCGAGATCAGGTTGGCCAGCAGATTGCACCGTATCGAAGCAGGACGAAGCTACTGAAGGACGGTATTGCTAATGGGACTGTCTCCTTGAGGATACACAACATCACCCCCTCTGATGAAGGGACTTACGGCTGCCTCTTCCAATCACCCACCTTTTACGAAGAAGCTGTGTTGGAACTGGAGGTGGCTGGTCAGTAGCATGGGCTGTTGTTTGCCCTTCCCAGCACCAGTGAGCACTGGTCAATGGTGTGTCTCACCCCCACCCCCACAGTTCTGTCTGTTCAGACTAGTCACCTCTCACAGGAAAGGCACCTGAGAGCTAGGGAACGAGGCCGGCTGTTAATGGGTTTGATGCACCCGCCTGCCGACTCCTCACATCCTCCGGAGTAACCAGCTCTGTGTCCAGCTCCTCCACCCCCCAGCTGCTGGGTCATCTGTCTGAGCAAGGATCAGGGCCCACCTGTTTCCCCAACCTCCACTCTGGGGATATGCCCCAGACGTGGCTGCTCATCCCAGGGAGTGTGACCCCTTCTCCCACAATTTCCTTGGGCACTGAGAAAGTTTGTGGAAATCTCCCTGAGGCCTCTGCTTCCAGGAGCTGATAGAAGACCTCTAGGTAGTGAGGTGTGTCTATGAACTGTGAGATAGGTACCCTGAGGTCCGTGCAGCCGCAGGGGATGACTGGAGCTTTGTGTGTGATCTACCCATCATGTGGTAGATCTGTATGTGTAACGTCATGGTGAGTGAGGACACTGCTACACCGCTGGGGCTCACACTGCCACAATCCCACCAGTGCAGTTCTCTGGTGGCCCCAGGGTGTAGCAGTGACACAGGTTCACTCCATTCCCTTCCAGGTCTGGGCTCCACCCCTCACCTTTCTGTCGATGGCTATCAGGATGGAGGGATCCACGTGGTGTGTGAATCGGCTGGATGGTATCCGGAGCCCCAAGTGCTGTGGAGAGACCTCAGTGGGCAGCGACTAGCACCAGTGATGGAGAAAATATCCCAGCAGGCTGACGGGCTGTTTGATACTCACATTGCTGCTGTTATAACAGACACTTCGAAACAGAACCTGTCCTGCTCTGTCCTCAACCCCCATCTCGGCCAAGAGAAAACAGCGAAGCTGCACATAGCAGGTCCAGGCTGGCCTTCAGGAAAATGGCACCCTGGCCCCTGTGGGTGCCCTCCCATTGCCCCTGGCCTCCACGGGCTCCACCAGCTCCCCCCAGCCCCAAGGTCCCACTGCCTCTTCCCAAGAATAGAGTAAGGGAAGGAGGGAACCAGGCAGACGGGGGGGAGATGAACCCATCTTGGGCTAGTGCAGAGAAGCTGAGAGGAGGTACTCACTGATAAAACTGAGTGGGATTTCACACTTCTAAGCTGAGACGTATGTGTGAAACTATTTGTAAAAGACACAACAACAATAATAATGAAAAACCCCTTCTCCCCTAACCCCTCCTGCTCCCCCTTCTCCCCAGCCCCGTGCCCCTTCTCCCCTAAACCCTTCTGCACCCCCATCTCTTCTAACCCCTGCACTCCCATCCTGTGCCTCAATCCTGCCCTTCCCCCTTTCCCCAACCTCTGAACCCATCCTGTGCCCCTAACCCCTGCAGCTCTTCTGCCCAACTCCCTTCTCCACCCCTCTTTCCTAGCCCCTGTAGTCCCCTCCTGCACCCCAACCCCTGCACTGTGCCGCCTTCTCCCCTAATTCTCTTGCCCCCCTTGTCCCCAACCACCTTCTGCACTCCCTTCTCCTCTCCTATTCCCCATTCTCCCCTAAACCTTTCTGCACCCCCTTCACAGCTAAGCCCTGCACTCCCATCCTGTGCCCCAACCCCTGCACTGTACCCCCTTCACTCCTAACCTCAGCAACACTCCTGTGCTCCACCCCTGCATCCCCTTTTCCCCAGCCCCCTTTGCACCCCTTTTTTCTTAGCCCCCGCTCTCCCTTCCTGCACCCAGGTGGGGAAGGTGACCCGGATTCTAGGAGCAGCTGGCATTGCTGCTCGCTCCCCCCTCCAACTCCTCTCTCACATTGCTCCTCGTTCCCCCCCTTCCTCCGTGCCCCCTAGGGGGCTGTGAGGGGGGAGCGAGGAGCAGCATCATGGCTCTGAGCATCCCGGTCACTTTCCTCCCCTGGGCTGGGTAAGGGGAGGGCAGAGAGCAGCAGCTCCTGATGCCTCACAGCACACCCAGATGGGGAAAGTGATCTGGATGCAGGGAGCCCTGGCATTGTTCCTTGCTCTGCCCCCTCCCACACAGCCCCCTAGGGGGCACGGAAGAACGTTGGGGGGACAAGCAGTATCTGTGCATCGCGGTTCCCCCACCACGTTCCTCCGCCAGGAGGAAGCAGGAGAAATCTGGGTGCCCCCTCACACGGTGCCTCTGGGAGTTTGCTGCGCTCCCGTGCTGGCTGGCAGCGAGCTCCTCTGACAGTGCCCTGGGCAGTCTCCCAGGTGGCCCACCCCTAAGGCCAGACATGAGCTGGTCAGGCCAGAGTGCTCGGCACCAGCAGAACAAAAGCTGTCACAACAGACAGCCTATCTGCAGTGTAGCCAGGGCCTAGCCAAGTTCAGTGACCAGGCTAAAGCTTGGGCTTCCCTCAGCCTCATGGGAGGAGCCACTTCTCATCTCTCAAAAGCCAGACCAAACGTGCCTGTGAGATTCTCCCAGACCACTGCAGGATGCTGCAGGCTCCCCTCACTCCTGCTGCTGCCACATCAATTCTGTCTGGGTTTCAAATCAATGCAACTTTGCCTTGCAGATGTGTTCCTCCCAAGGACCTCACCCTACCAGGTGGCCCTGTCGGTGACCCTGGCTGGTGTGTTTTTTCTCATCCTCTTGGCCAGTTACTGCTTCTGGAAGCAGCACAGAGCAAAAGGTAGGGTGACAGAGGGGAAGGAATGCTGTGGGACCGGAGAAAGGGTCTCCTGAATTCAGAGAAGGTTGTCGGGGGCTTCGGGCCTGTGCCATGAAGAGAGATTTGATTGAAGTCAGTGAGAGGGCCGGAGGGAGAGGGAATGAGCAATGGAAGAGAGGAGCTGAACTCACCCTGGGGGCAGGGGGGTGTCCTGGATGAGCCATGACTCTGTGTGTGAACTGAGACGTTCCCAAAGTCACCCCTTTGGGTCTCATTATAGAATAGAATGTACCTGACCCTAGGTGCTCAGTGGGTGTCGGGGTCTCTCAGTCTGAAGCAGGAATGAGCCCGGGAAAACTGGGCATGGATCTGTATTGTCACTTGTGTCACACTAGCACCTGTGAGCACCACACACACCTATTGGGAGACAGTCCTGGCCCTAATGAGTTTATAATCTAATTAGGGCAGGCACATGAAGGGCAGGAGGGGAAACTGAGGCACAAAGCAGGAAAGGACTTGCCCATGGATACCCTGCAAGTCAGCGGCAGAGCTGGGAAGGAAAACCAAGTCTCCTGAGACCCAGCTCAGTGCCCCATCCACTGCCCAAGCTACCTGCTAACGTCTGTGTACTGAACAGGCCTGCTGGCAGGCAACGAGGAGCAGGAGCTATTCATCAAGGTCCCTCCCACAGCCAGCAAGACTTAGGGGGCTGCCTGGTGGTGGGTGAGGCTAGTTAGACCCAAAGGGCATTGACAGCATGTAGGGCGATGGGGGATGGCACAGTCCACCCCTTTAAACGTAGTCCTTGTCTGCATCCACCCTGTGTCGCTGTAACCCTACCAGGATATGGAAAGCAGCACAGGTGGCTGGTGTGGCTGCAGTTATATCGGGATGAAGGCGCTTACCCCAGTAGAGCTATTGCCACTGGGGAAGGGGAGAAGCTATAATGCTATGAGGCACCTTTGTCCCAGTGTAATTGCATCCAATTCTACCACTATAACTATTTGGGTAAAACATCACACCCCTAACCACCATAGCTACAAATGCTATCTGTGCACCGGGCCTTAGTAATTACAGCCCAGTGACATTCATTAACAGGAGTGATATCCCTGTAAACGTGACACTGCAATCTTACATGTCACCTTCTCCACCTCTAGGCGCTCAGCAAGCTAAACTGAAGCAGGAGATACGTGAGTGTCTATTATTACTACTACTATTGTTATTAATGACGATAAATTAAAAAACAGGCTTGTGGATGTGACCCACTGTGAGTGTGTTACAGGCCCCCCCGTGAGCCAATTCACAGAGCCAGGTTCTCTAGCTGGGGCAGTAACAGCTCCTCTCCTCTGTGCAATGGGACGGGGGAACCTGTGACCCGTGCACCAGTGGATCGTGTACTTTCTCTGTCCCAGTCAATGCGAACACTGGATACGCCCCCATGAATGTGATAACTGCCCTTTTGGCCAACGCACTGGGGACTGAAGTGGGAACTTCCATGTCTGAGTTCCTGCTGATGAGAGTTACGCTCCCAGCACATACACAGAGACGTTAGATGCACGCTTCCAGCAAGTGAATCTATGCTTTTAACGCACCATGACATAATTGCCTGGAATCCAGAACCCCAGCACTGCTGTAGTAATTTAGATGGAATAAACAGTTAAAGATGACAACACAACCATGTCACTGCCAACATTAAACGGAGTTAAACACCTTTGGGGTTTGGTATCCAGAGATCTCAGCCTGCTTTGTACCATGGCAAACACACCATTAAAAATACAGAAAAGAAGGAAAAACAGGTAAAGCATTTGAAATGTGAAGTATTACATGAAACTTTTGTTTTAATGACATCCCCTGTTCCCTTTGCCTTTAGTGAAAGACTTTAGAAGGACACACACACACACACCCCATGGCTGACAGTCTCTTAGATGGTGTTAAAGATGGGAATAAGTGTCCTTTTTTGAGAAAAGAGGATGTTAGTAGAGACAGGCTTGAACTGTGCAATGACCCATGTCTTGGCTAGGCTATGCCTACCGTGAGGAGAGGCGGAGGCAAACCATCACCATGGAGTTAACCTTACATTTTAAACGTAATAAAGGAAACCCCCCAGAAATTTGGCAGGAACAATACTATAATAGAAAGTATGGAATAATGATGGACTAGAAAGTAACATCAAATACTCACTTAGGAAAATATTAAACTGTAAATAATCATTCACAATAAAAGAAGTTTTTCGACAATATGCTCTGTGACCCTGGGAGGGAGTCAGTTCCTCCTCTCCCTGGCTGCAGAATCGAGAGTGACCCCAGTTGTCTCATCTTTGCCTCTGTCCAGCGTGTGATGCTCCTTTCCTTTGATGCCTGCACCTCTTTCCAACAGAGAGAGAGAAGAGTAGCAAAGAGAGAAAATGCAGCTTTTGTTCTGGTGCTGACTCTCGCTGGCAGCCTCACTGCGAAGAAACACAACCCAGCCCACAGTCTGATCAGCCACTCTGGAAAAATCACACCAGCATTGGGCTGTTTGGAGCATAGCTTTTATCTGCCTCTCTGGTCACAGGATCACAGCAGTGCTGCAAAATATGCATTCTTGGCCAGCTAAGCCAGAGAGACAGGAAAGAGAAGAAATAATATAGAGAAGGAAAAGGACACATTGGCAGGGGCAGACATCACATTGCAGGTGGTATTCAGGAGCCAGCCAGAGTTGGTGGACGTGGCGTTGCCTTCTGGGTCCCTCTCGCTGGCCTGGTCTGGTCAGGGCATCTCTCAGGATTAGGAGGAAGAAGGCCTGGGGTTCCAGGGGAGGGAGGAGTGGCAGCCATGATGGTGAAGCTCACTCCTTCCCCTTCTTTCAGCCAGAATAGCAGTACCCTGCATCTGTTCAAATGTATTCCCGCCAAAATCTTTTTCTTAAGAACCCCGAAATGGAGTGAGGGGTGGAATAGCCCGTCCGCTCATTATTTTGTCCACCAATTAGGCCTAATTTCTGACAAATTTTGTTTCACTGATTTCTGATCCCACACTTCTCTTGTTTACCAGGCATGATCTTAACACAGTCTTTGAGTTATATCAGGAGGCATTTTTGTTTGGACTAATTCAGTCTGTCTCACTCCCCTTCACATCTTTTCCCCTCCACATTCATTGTTATAGGTTATTGTGACATTTTATGAGCTTTCACTCCTGTCTCACTGTTGAGCTCATAATTAGGGTAAATTTGCAGGCCCAATTACTACACCACAACCCAAAAACAGAGAGACACCATATTTGGGGTCAGGAAGGACTTTTCCCCTGGGTCAGATTGGCAGAGACCCTGGGTTTGTTTTGTTTTGTTGGGTTTTTGTTGTTGGGTTTTTTGTTTTTGGCTTTCCTCTGCAGCATGGGTCATGGATCCTTTGCAGGTTTAAAATGGTGGAGTCTCTGTGACCTGAAATCTTTAAAATCATGATTTGAGGGCTTCTGTAACTCAGCCAGAGTTTCTGAGTCTATTACAGGAGTGGGTGGGTGAGGTTCTGTGGCCTGCAATGTGCAGGAGGTCAGACTAGATGATCATGATGGTCCTTTCAGGCCTTAAAGTCTGTGACTTTAAGGCAGAGCAGCACAATTCTTCCCCTCCTTGTCTAGGCTGGCTCTTTGCACACCGGCTGCTGGAGACGTGGTAAACAGTGAAGTGACAAAGTTTGCAGATGATACAAAATTACTCAAGAGAGTTAAGTCCAAAGCTCCCTGCAAGGAATTACAAAGAGATCTCACAAAATGGGCTGACTTGGCAACAAAATGTCTGATGAAATTCAGTGTTGATAAATGCAAAGTAATGCACAATGGAAAGTATAATCCTAACTACATACAAAATAATGGAGTTTGTATTTAGCTGTTACCACTCAAGAAAGAGATCTTGGAGTCATTGTGGATAGTTCTCTGAAAACATCCACTCAATGTGCAGAAGCAGTCAAAAAAGCAAACAGAATGTTAGGAACCATTAGGAAAGGGATAGGTAATAAGAGAGAAAATATTATATTGCTACTATATAAATCTCTGGTACGCCCACATCTTGAATACTGTGTGCAGTTCTGGTCATCCCATCTCAAAAAATGTTAGATTGGAAAAAATACAGAAAAGGACAACAAAAATGATTAAGGGTATGGAACAGCTTTCATATGAGGAGAGATTAAAAAAACTGGGACTGTTCAGTTTAGAAAAGAGACAAGTAAGGGGGGATATGATAGAATTCTATAAAATCATGAGTGGTTTAGAGACAGTGATTAGGAAAATATTATTTACACTTTCACACAACACAAGAACCAGGGGTTACTGGGTAAAATTATTAGGCAGCAGGTTTAACCCAAACAAAAGGAAGTACTTCTTCGAAGAATACAGAGTCAACCTGTGGAACTTGTTGCCATGGGATGTTGTGAAGACCAAAAATATAACTGAGTTCAAAAAAGAATTAGATAAGTTCCTGGAGGATAGGTTCATCAGTGGCCAAGATTGTCAGGGATTCAACCCCATGCTCTGGGTGTCCCGAAACCTCTGACTGCCAGAAGCTGGAACTGGACAGGGGATGGATCACTTGATAATTGACCTGTTCTGTTCATTCCCTCTAAAGCCTCTGGCACCGACCACTGTTGGAAGACAGGACACTGGACTAGCTGGACCACTGGTCTGGCCATTCCTATGTTCTTAAGCCCCAGATCACACACTGACACTTCCCTACAGAGCCCCCTAGCCTTCAAGCAGGACCAGGAGCCCCCTCACACTTAAGACAATAGCTTGTCATCTTAACACAGTCTCCAATATCCCACAGTTAGCACTACATGACATGAGCCTATGCGTAACAACAACTGGTTCCAACGGGCTCAGGCCAGATCCTCTGAAAGGTGCAGTTCACCACTGCTAGGGGCTGTAACAACGTGTAGTCTCTGTTAATTGACCCACAGGGGGACTTTTAACTAACATTGTCAGTGGGTTACACATCCAGGTGCAGAGAATCAAATCTATTTCAACATGTTCAGTGACCACACTGGGACCCATGGGTGGCCTATAGACTCCAATTCTTGAGGGCCACTACTGTTGCTCATCAGGATAGGAGAAGGAAATCTTCTACTGCTGCTCTGTCTAGATCTCCTGATCCACAGGAGAAGAACAGGCAGTGAGATTAGACAAAGGGATTACTCCACTGACTAACATCTCTTCATCCTCTCCTGATGAAGCTGTTATGCCTCCCCCATCAACTTTGGCAAATGACTTCAAACCATTTCAAGACTTCATCAAGAGAGAAGTGGATTCTCTACAAATTCCACTGGAAGAAGTCAAGGTGTTGCAACGCAAGGTGCTCAACATCCTACATACTTCATCATCGGCCTGTATTGCACTCACTATTAACGAGGCATTGCTGGACCCAACAAAGACTATGTGGCACAGTACATCCCACATGCAAGAGAGCAGATAAAAATATTATGTTCCCTCTAAAGACTCGGATTTTTATTTTCACACCAATTCCCAAACTCCCTTGTCATCGATGCTGTAAATGAATGTGGCAGACAGCACCGTGCTAAATCAACACCCTTTGACAAGAACTTAAAACAACTTAAAGACGAACAGATTTATTTGGGCATAAGCTTTCGTGGGTAAAAAACCCCACTTCTTCAGATGCATGGAGTGGAAGTTACAGATGCAGGCATTGTTATACTGACACATGAAGAGAAAGGAGTTACCCCACAAGTGGAGAACCAGTGTTGACAGGGCCAATTCCATCAGGGTGGATGTAGTCCACTCCCAATAATAGGTGAGGAGGTGTCAATTCCAGGAGAGGCAAAGCTGCTTTTGTAATGAGCCAGCCACTCCCAGTCCCTATTCAAGCCCAAATTAGTGGTGTTAAATTTGCAAATGAATTTTAGTTCTGCTGTTTCTCTTTGAAGTCTGTTTCTGAAGTTTTTTTGTTCAAGAATAGTTACTTTTAAATCTGTTATAGAACATCCAGGGAGGTTGACGTGTTCTCCTACTGGCTTTCGTATGTTACCATTCCTGATGTCCGATTTGTGTCCATTTATTATCATTAATATTAAATATTATTTATTATTATTATACGTAAAAGAATAAATAACACTGCTGACACAGCTGCCTGCTTCATCTCAACAGCAGTGGGCATGTGGAGGGCTTCCTGGCTTCACCATTCTGGCTTTCCAAGGAAAGTCCAGTCTACTGTGGAGGACCTTCCATTTGAAGGATCCAAATCATTTGCGGAGAAAATGGATGAATCCCTCTACATACTAAAAGACTCTAGAGCCACTTTGCATTCACTGAGAATTTATGCACCTGCACAAAAAAGGAGATATAATAAATCACAGATGACACAGAGATCCCGGCCTGATCAATTTTCTCCTCCCCAGAGGCATTATGAACCCCAACAGAAAACACAATGAATTAAAAAGCAAAAATCAACTGCCCCACAATCAACATCACAGCCATCTACATCTATGCACAATTTTTGATGTGTTGTTTGAGGCCCTGAGTTACCACCCCCATTTTAATTTGCTGCAAAAACACAAATATCACCACTACTTTGGCAACTGCCTTACTCTTTTTCGTCAAAACTGGGACCAAGTGGGTTTTGGAGATCATCTCCACAGGATATTCAATCCATTTTACCTCCCTCACTCCTGCCTACCCCTCCGCCCCTCCTCAGGAACCCTTCTCATGAGTATTCACCCACGAAAGCTTATGCTCCAATACTTCTGTTAGTCTATAAGGTGCCACAGGACTCTTTGTTGCTTCTCATGAGCAGCTTTTACATCAGGAAAGAAGCTATCTTCTGAACCTAGGTGCTATAGAACCAGTTCCTACCCAACACAGAGGGATGGGCTTCAACTCCAAGTACTTCCAGATACTGAAAAAGAATGGTGATTGGAGACACATTCTGGATCTAAGATCACTCAACAGATTTGTAAAGATACAGTGCTTCAATAAGGTTACTTTGGCAGCAATAATCCAATCTCTGGACCATGGGGACTGGTTCTCGACCCTTAACCTAAAAGATGCTTACTTCCATATCGCGATCCACAGGAGGTTTCTAGCATTCGCTCTGGGACAAGACCACTTTCATTATCTGGACCCAGAGTGTTCTCAAAGGTCCTTTCTGTGGTTGTGGTGCTCTTTTGCAAACAAAGAGTGATAATATTCCTGTATCTAGATGATTGCCTGCTCAAGGCATGCTCCTTTGATGATGCCTTGACGCCCCCACAAAAGACTATGGACCTATTCTTCCAACTGGCTCTAAACGTAGACATCCAAAAGACCTTATTAACTCCAGTATAACATCTGGAATTCATAGGGGCCTACCTAGATGGAGCAATGGCCAAAGCCTTCCTCCCCTTATGCAGGTTCAACACCTTAGAGAACTTAATCTCGACAGGACAGGCCACCCTCAGACCTTGGTCAGAAATGGCCTTCAGCTACTGGGACACATGGGGTCAGGCACCTTTGTAATAAATCACGTGAGACTCCACATGTACTTCCGTGGTGGTTCAGCACGGTGCACATACCAAGCACACACAGTATAAACAAACTTCTGTTGATGCCCTCAACAGTCAAAAACTCCCTCGACTGGTGGAAAGACCCTCACAATGTCTGCTCAGGAGTTCCCTTCACTCAACCACCCCCAATGCTAATAATGACAACAGACGCATACCTATTGGGATGGGGAGCCCACCTGGACACCAACACTATTCAAGGCAAATGGTTCCCCTTCGAATCCACATTGCATATCTACTTACTGGAACTCAGAGCAGTCAGGAAAGCTTGTTCGCATTTCCTACCAGTGATTGGGGCAAGCATATAAAGATTATGATAGACAACATTGCGTGTATGTTTTACATAAATCACTAGGGAAGAGCAAGCTCACCGTCCCTTTGTACCAAGGCAGTGAAACTCTGGAACTGGTGCTCTCATCCCCACATAGAACAGCTTCCGTATGAGGAGAGATTAATAAGACTGGGACTTTTCAGCTTGGAAAAGAGGTGNTACAAGAAAAAGGGGCCACCACATGAAATTAATAGCTAGCAGGTTTAAAACAAACAAGAAAGCATTTTTTCATGCAACACACTGTCAACCTCTGGAACTCCTTGCCAGAGGGTGTTGTAAAGGCCAATACTATAATGGGGTTCAAAAGGAAGCTAGATAGATTCATGGAGGATAGGTCCATCAATGGCTATTAGCCAGGATGGGCAGGAATGGTGTCCCTAGCCTCTGTTTGCCAGAAGCTGGGATTGTGTGACAGGGCATGGATCACTTGATGATAACCTGTCTGTTCATTCCCTTTGGGGCACCTGCCATTAGCCACTGTCAGAGGACAAGATACTGGGCTTGGACCTTTGGTCTGACCCAGTAGGGCTGTTCTTATGTTCACATCAACATCTTAGCAGCTCATCTCTCGGGCACACAGAACACTCCTGCGGACACTCTCAACAGGAACTTTTCCCAGGATCACAAATGAGAAATAGACCTTTCCATTCTCCACAGCATATTTCTACATTGGGGAGTCCCAAAGATAGACTTATTCACCACAGCCAGAAACAAGAAGTGCTCCCAGTTCTGCTCCGGAGCTGTCCTGAGTCATCACTCTCTCGGAGATGCCTTTCTCCTACATTGGAACACAGGTCTCCTCTATGCCTGTCCTCCAATTCCTCAAATATCAAAGGTCTTGCTTGAGATAAGAAAAGAAAGAGCCAGCATTATACTTAAACCCTTTGTGGCCATGACAAACATGATTCCCATACCGTACTCAACTGGCGATTTGCATGCCTGTTCCTCATCTCCTCTCTCAGGCAAGGTCCATCACCCCAATCTACAGGTTCTCCAACTCAGTGGTTCCAAAGCTTAGAAATGACCTGCTCTGAGTATGTAAAGACCATGTACACTCAATAGTGGAAGAGATTCCAGCTCTGGTGTGACTGGAGACATGTTATTCCTACATCCTTTCCACTACCACTTGTGGTAGATTGCATCCTAGAACTAAAAATGTCAGGGTTCTCTCCACGCTGCATACAAGTGCATCTCGCCGCCATCACCACCTTCCATCATAAGACTACAACAAGAAGATGTCTCAGGGCATGAGTAACCCTTCCCACAAATTTCAGGGTGGTAGCCGTGTTAGTCTGTATCAGCAAAAAGAACAGGAGTACTTGTGGCACCTTAGA
>QXTE01000828.1:2325-76398 GCA_003942145.1 Platysternon megacephalum
CCTGGCCACAAGGAGGTGGGACAGGGGGTTCCCACCCAGAGACAGGTGACGGCTGGAGGGCTGAGTAGACACTCCTGGAGTGGATCACCGGAGGGTGGGGGGGATACAGATTCTCTGAAATTGTGACGCTCCCTAACTAGTATCATCTCCAGATTTCATGGCTGGGCTGTTCCACCGCCAGATAGTTAATGAAATATTAAATAAGAGAGGAGTTAACAGACACCCTCGGCCACCCCACCCAGCCCGGTATCGCCCCTCACCCTGACACCCTGCAGCCCCCCTGCTATTTCAGAAGCATTTTACACAGTGACACCAAACAGCACCCACCTCTGCGCTGTGCCCTGGCACTTCGCACCTGCGCCCCCAGGATGATTAAGACCAGGCAGAGCAGGGCCCCCAGGATAATGCAGATGACCACAGGTGCCGTGACTCTCCCACTGTCGGTCGGAGGGCGTCGCGGGGGAGCTGGATGGAAATGAACATGCGACAGGGAGAGATTATTGTGTGAGAGTTGGGGGGGGCCCGGGGAGGTCCCCAGTCACTCATTGCACGGCCCAGGACAGCAGGGTAACGGGCTGGGACAGTCTGTGCACCATGGGGGCAGCTCACAGGCTGCTGTTTAAATCATGGGCCCTGCCCTGTCAACTAGAGCCAGAAGAAAGGAATCCTCTGGCTCAGGATGGCCTGCAGCTCCCACCCGGGTGTCATTCCCCCTCAGATTTCACAGGCCATGGAAAGGAGCTCCTTCCCTCAGGCTGCAGCTTTCAGCTCCTCCTCTGTGACCCAGCACCAGGGAAATTTAACCCTGGATGGGAGGAGGTGGATGCTTTAACTGGGGTATTTGGAGAATCTGTCCTCTCTGTCGGACCAGCAAAGGGAAAGGGAGGAGAGTTGGAGCCTGTAGCGAGGGGGAGGTGACGTGTTTGTTCCCGAGGGGAACCTCACCACTGAGAGTCCCTGGTTGTCTCCAGCTGTCATAGAATCATAGAATATCAGGGTTGGAAGGGACCTCAGGAGGTCATCTAGTCCAACCCCCTGCTCAAAGCAGGACCTAATCCCAACTAAATCATCACAGCCAGGGCTTTGTCAAGCCTGACCTTAAAAATCTCTAAGGAAGGAGATTCCACCACCTCACCTAGGTAACCCATTCCAGTGCTTCACCACCCTCCTAGTGAAAAAGTTTTTCCTAATATCCAATCTAAACCTCCCCCACTGCATCTTGAGACCATTACTCCTTGTTCTGTCATCTGGTACCACTGAGAACAGTCTAGATCCATCCTCTTTGGAACCTCCTTTCAGGTAGTTGAAAGCAGCTATCAAATCCCCCCTCATTCTTCTCTTCAGCAGACTAAACAATCCCAGTTCCCTCAGCCTCTCCTCATAACTCATGTGCTCCAGCCCCCTAATCATTTTTGTTGCCCTCCGCTGGACTCTTTCCAATTTTTCCACATCCTTCTTGTACTGTGGGGCCCAAAACTGGACACAGTACTCCAGGTGAGGCCTCACCAATGTCGAATAGAGGGGAACGATCACGTCCCTCGATCTGCTGGCAATGCCCCTACTTATACAGCCCAAAATGCCGTTAGCCTTCTTGGCAACAAGGGCACACTGTCNGCGTATCTACGACTCCTCCCAGTTTAGTGTCATCTGCAAATTTGCTGAGAGTGCAGTCCACGCCATCCTCCAGATCATTAATGAAGATATTGAACAAAACCAGCCCCAGGACCGACCCTTGGGGCACTCCACTTGAAACCGGCTGCCAGCTAGACATGGAGCCGTTGATCACTACCCGTTGAGCCCGATGATCTAGCCAGCTTTCTATCCACCTTATAGTCCATTCATCCAGCCCATACTTCTTTAACTTGCCGGCAAGAATACTGTGGGAGACAGTATCAAAAGCTTTGCTAAAGCCAAGGAATAACACATCCACAGCTTTCCCCTCATCCACAGACCCAGTTGTCTCCTCATAGAAGGCAATTAGGTTAGTCAGGCATGACTTGCCCTTGGTGAATCCATGCTGACTGTTCCTGATCACTTTCCTCTCCTCTAAGTGCTTCAGAATTGATTCCTTGAGGACCTGCTCCATGATTTTTCCACCTGTGACCTCCACAAACTCCCTCACAGCAGCACGGGGCCTGTTTGTTAGTGATTTGGGGCACCAGTCCCTTGTGCTCTGTGCAGCAATGAGGACTCTAGTAACAAACCAGCACACTGGGGCCTGATAGATATAGGGGTTATGTGGGCTGATGCCTGAGCCAATCTGACCCCACAAAGGTTCCACCCCACAGCATCCATGATGCTCCTGCACACAGGAGATGGGAGGGCCTGATCTGGGACCAAAGGGATACGGGGGTGGGCTGATCCATCCATCTCCGTGAAAATTACAGCATGTAGCAGAAACATTTCCTGTCACTCACCTGCGCAATTCACAGCAGCATCTTCCTTATGACCACAGTTGCTCTCACCCCAGGGCTTGGCAGGACAGTCCCAGAGAGATGACTCTGTCCCTCTGCAGTTCACCTTCTCCACCCAGATGGGACCAGTCCCCTCGCCAAATGCAGCCTCGCCCGGGGCAGATAAAGCAGATCCACAGCCCAGTAGTTTACACACAACGTTAGCATCTGCCATGTCCCAGGAGTCATCACAAACTGTTCCCCAGGAGCCACGGTACCAAACCTCCACTCTCCCCGAGCATCTGTCCTCTCCTCCCACGACACGTAACTTCTCCTGGTCTGGAAATGCAGAAACCTCACATGTTACTGGGACAGCTGGGAAAGTCCTTAGGGACCAAGAGTGAGACAGTGAGAAGCAGAGATACCTGTGCAGCTTGGAGAGTTCGGGCACTCGGCAAACAGGGTCTGAGTTGGTTTTGCTTTTTTTCCTATGAAGAGAAAAAGCTGAGGTGAATGCACTGGGTTGTGTGTGTGATGTGGGATTCGAATTTATCTGTATTTTAAACCCCTAATTTCAGCACTGTATGAACTGAAATGTGAACTCTGGGTCATTTAATACCTAATTAATTTGCTATTCAGCTGTTACTCAGACACACAGGCCGACATACACAGACTTGTGGGGGATTCCAGTCTTGACCCAAACTGCACAGCCTGAGTCCGTCTCTGATTGTTCATCCCAAAAGGATTAATAACCACAGCGCTGCCTAATGACCGTCTCTAGGGACAGGCTTTTCTAGGATCTCAGACTGCCCCTTATCGCACTGTGTAACACCGGTCTCTTTTATAATTAATTGATTAACTTCCATGTTTGTTGTTAATCAGACAAATGCTTATTCCTATAAAACATCATGAAAATATGTTTGTATCTTGTGTTGAGAATTTACATCTACCTATACTGAGATGTGAATAACAGCAAAAGTTCTATCCTAACCCTTCAATGAATTGAACACATCGCGTACATGTGTGTTTGCACGCGCACATGCAGGTATTTTCAGAATTACCAGTGCAAGAAATATGGGTCTCTTCTGCTCGGTTATCACATGACTTCGGATCCCAGGGTTCTGACGGGCACTGCCAGAGGGAGCTGTGCTGCTCACTGCATACAACGTGGTCCAGCCACGTGGGACCAGAACCTGCTCCATATTCAAAGTCTCTTGCAGTCTCCTCTTCGTCCACACAGTTCAGCTGTTTGCAGACAATTGCTGCGGTGACTCCAGACATCTGATTGGAACAAACACTGCCCCACGTCCCATTGTAGAAAACCTCCAGCCGCCCAGCACAGTCACTGTCGCTCACCAGCCTCAGATCTGTGAATTCTAGAAGGAAAGGCACAAAAAGGGAATTTAAATCGTCTGATTCTGAAATGAACGGGGGTGTGAAGAGTGAAATCCCAGCAATTGCTAATGATCCTGTGCATCGTTCTGCAGGAGCTACTGCTAGAGAACCACTCCAAGAATGAGAGACTCTTTTGCACACCACAGGCCCCTTAGAAATACACTGGGCATCTCTGAAAGGCTACCATTTACCAGCAGCTACATTCAGATTGTAATAGATAAAGGCCGGGAAGGATTGTGACATTGGCAGGCCAGATGCCAGCTCTTGCCCAGCCTTCAGGCCTTAGCTGAGAACTGACAATCTTGTAGCAGGAGACCAGGCCAGGTCACCTGTGTGTTAGTTTTGCTCAAAACAGGTATTAGTCTTGTAGGAATGTATTTAGTGTTTAGACTCTATGAAATGGTTATTACAGTAGTTGCTGCAGGCATTAATCTCACTTGTAATGTCTGTGGTCCATGCTACAAAAAAATATGTAAGTTTTCCTTTATAACTGAAAATGTTGGCTCTGAACTTGTGAACTCAGGCACGGGAATGATCCCACCCATCCATCCCCTGCATGCAGTACATGCAGAAGGCCTCGTCCCATCGCTTTGAAGGCTGAAAGGGGGAAATAAAAATAATAGATGTGAAGATTTTTCATCTTTTTGGCTGTTTGAACTGTGACAGGGCTAGAGACACCAAACTGAAGCCAGAGACCACAAGGGGTTACCCCGGGGTCAGCACTGAAGGACATTTGGAATTGACAGATCACTACAATTCTGTCCCTCCTAGGATGTAAATCGTAACTCATTTGTGTGTATATATTGGCTTGCTTCAACTGTGTAAATAACCCTCTTATTTATTTTTCCTAGTTAATAAACCTGTATATAGTTTATTACAGGATTGGCAACAGGCATTGTCTTTTATATAAGATCTAGGGTACCAACTGATCTGGGGTAAGTGACTGGTCTCTTGGGACCGGAAGAAACCTGAATGTGGTGTGATTTTTGGTGTAAGCGACCAATTATCACTAAGTCCAGTTTGTCTGGGTGTCAAGATAGACTGGAGAGTCTAAGGGGACTGTCTGTGGCTCCATGGTAAGATAGATACAGTGATACAGGACTAAGTTCCCTCTAAGCTGCGCAGACATGTGTCTGCACAGCAGGCTATCAAAGGCCGCATAGGCACACAGCCACAGGGGCCTGGACTGGAGAGGCGCTTTTTCCCCAGCCCCGGAGCTGCCGCAGTGGGGAGAGGTGCCTCTCCCCTGGTCCCAGGCTGCTGCAGCAAGAGAGGGCTCGGGGGAGGCCTCTCTTCACGCCGCAGCCCCACGGCAGCCTGCACCCCATAGCCTCCACCCCATCTAGGGCCCCACCCGATAGCTCACATCCCCAGCCGGAGCCCTCACCCCCCCCATACTCTCAAATCTCTGCCCCAGCCCTGAGCCGCCTCCCACACTCCAAACGCCTCGGCGCCAACCCCGCCACACATCAGCTCTATACTGGTGCACATAACAAAATCCATTCTGCAAATGGATGTAAAAATTAGAGGGAACATTGGTCCAGGAGTTCACATCTGTTACTGGCTTGGTGAAATCTACTTATAGAACACACCACCAGGTTGGGATATTGCCTTGTTTCTCACCATCTGCCCTGAGGTGGGCACTCAGAGCCGTGAGCCACTCCAGACAGTGTGACAGGGATCATGAGATCAAATAATTTGACCTTTTGTAAAAAAGATGCATAGAGCCTAATAACTTGAGTTTGACATAAGCATAGCTTCCAGAAAGACATCCGGTCTAGACAGGAAGACTTCAAGAGATGCAGAATGCACCATTTCCCTGGTAGTTTGTTCTGATGGTTAATCACCCTCCCTGTTAAAAACCTGGGCCTTATTTCTGATGTGAATTTGTCTGGTTTCAGCTTCCAGCCATCGACTCTTGTTCTGCCTTTCTCCATTAGATTAAAGAGACCTTTAGTAAGTGGTGTGTTCTCCTTGTGATGGAATTTATGCAATGTAATCAAGTTAGCTCTTGATCATTTTGATAAGCTAAACAGATTCAGCATCTTAAATCTCTCACCGTAAGGCTTTTATTCAAGCCCTCAGATCACTTTTGTGGCTCATCTCTGCTCCCTCTCCAATGTTTGTGGACATCAGAACTGGACACAGTATTCCAGTATCTGTCTCACCAGTGCCATATACAAGAGTAAAAATTAGTCCCAATTCCTACTCACTACTCCCCTGTTTATACATTCAAGATTTGCGTTAGCCCGTTTTGCCACAACATGGCACTGGGAGCTCATGTTCAGTCATTTCTCCACTAGGACCCTACATCCTTTTCAGTCACTGCTTTCCATGATACAGTCACCTTCAGACACCTGAGATGCAGCCTTCTAACATTAGGGAAATCTTGCAATATCTCCAATACCTCTGGGTGGGAGCTGAAGACTTTCTAATGGTGACCCTGGTAGGTAGTTACACAAGGGAAAGGGAGGCAGAGACAGTCAGTGAAAGTATCATTCTCAGCGATCTCCTTAAACATCTGCCCCCTCCGTTAAATCCCCTGGTAACACGGCTCACAAGAGCATTCACAGAACAGACCTGAGCAGAGAACTCCTGCGTCCTCTTTGTGTCTGCAGTTGTGCTGGCCCCAGCCCCTGGAAGGACATGACCAGAGATCGGATTCATTCCCAGAACAGTTCACATCATCCAGCCAGATCTGCCTGGATCCTTGCCCATAATGAGCAGAGACGGTTGCATTGACGGCACGCCCACATCCCAGTTGTTTGCAAACGACATTGGAGTCTGGCAGATCCCAGAAATCATCACAGACTGTCCCCCAGCTGCCATTGTAATAAATCTCCACTCTCCCGGCACAGCGACCTGTCCCATTCACCAGTCTGATCCGCCTGCTCCCTGCAGGGATAGATCCCAGCTGTTAATATGTATTTTCCCACTGAACAGAGAATGTTTGTGAGCAGGGCCGGCTTTAGGCAGAAAAGGACCTAGGGGTTACGGTGGACGAGAAGCTGGATATGAGTCGACAGTGTTGCCCTTGTTGCCAAGAAGGCTAATGGCATTTTGGGCTCTATAAGTAGGGGCATTGCCAGCAGATCGAGGGACGTGATCGTTCCCCTCTATTCGACATTGGTGAGGCCTCACCTGGAGTACTGTGTCCAGTTTTGGGCCCCACAGTACAAGAAGGATGTGGAAAAATTGGAAAGAGTCCAGAGGAGGGCAACAAAAATGATTAGGGGGCTGGAGCACATGAGTTATGAGGAGAGGCTGAGGGAACTGGGATTGTTTAGTCTGCAGAAGAGAAGAATGAGGGGGGATTTGATAGCTGCTTTCAACTACCTGAAAGGGGGTTCCAAAGAGGATGGATCTAGACTGTTCACAGTGGTACCAGATGACAGAACAAGGAGTAATGGTCTCAAGTTGCAGTGGGGGAGGTTTAGATTGGATATTAGGAAAAACTTTTTCACTAGGAGGGTGGTGAAGCACTGGAATGGGTTACCTAGGGAGGTGGTGGAATCTCCTTCCTTAGAGGTTTTTAAGGTCAGGCTTGACAAAGCCCTGGCTGTGATGATTTAGTTGGGATTAGGTCCTGCTTTGAGCAGGGGGTTGGACTAGATGACCTCCTGAGGTCCCTTCCAACCCTGATATTTTATGATACTATGATTCTATGATAGGCCAATTCCCCCGATTTCCCCAAATTGGGCCCCGCGCCTAACAGGGCCCCGCGCCCAGCCAGAGCGCGGCAAGCCCGCAGCCCCGCAACCCCGGCGGGAGCCCAGCAACCCCGCGGCTCCCCCGGCTGCAGCGCGGCAATCCAAAGTGCCCCCGAAGACTCGGAGTGCCGCCCGGTGAGTACAAGCCCCGCACTTGCTAAAGCCGGCCCTGTTTGTGAGATTTGGAAATGAATCACCTGAACAAACGACACCGACGTCCTCAGCAATTCCTGCCTCGGCTGTCTCAGAAGTGGAGTTGTCACAGAGAGTCAGACGAGTCTCATTTCCTGCACACTGCACCCTTCTCAGCCTCACAGGGCCCGTTCCTCGCTCAGACGTAGCGGGGTTATAAGCTTTCTCAGCGACTCCGCACTGGAGCTGCCTGCACACCACGCTGGCATCGTTCATGTCCCAGTGGTCATCCAGGACTCTGCCCCATGCACCATGGAGGGAAATCTCAACTCTCCCATCGCACCGGCTCTCTCCATTCAGCAGTCTGAGTGATTCAGAGTGACCTGGGCTCAGGAGAGATGGGAAACACACTGAATAACACTCCCTGTTATACACTATAAATAATACAGAGAGTGCATGAAATTATGGATTGTTTCTCAATAAGAAGGTATAAGCCAGGGGTCAGAGTGTGTCACAGTGTTAAAGGGAACAACCTCTGTCAGAAGACACTTATTCTTTTCAATCTATAAGTGGAAGGTGCTATAAGGATTGTAACACTGAACTTGACAGAGGGGCTTGCTAGCAGACCCTGTAAATGAGTGAGCCAGGGAATTCCTGCAGATTATTGATTGGGAAAATAGTCTCTGTGTGTGGGGGTGGAATGGCTGCTGAGGTTTGTAGTCACTTTATCCAGGTTTAAATGCCTGGAAGCCAGTGAATGGTGTCTGCACAGGCACATAGTGAGTGAGTTGTGAATGATTTAGGCAAGTTTGCCTTGAGGGAGTTTGGCCAATGGAAGAGCAGGGTGGTCAGCAACGGGTTATTGTTGGTAAATTCCCTTAGTTCCCTCTGATCTTTGCTCAGTAGGTGGCAACTTTCTCGGTTCACCTGGGTCCAGTGCAGGAGCTCCCAGTGTTAGATAGTTCCTGGCACTGGTGGTTCTGACTGGAGCTGTCCCTGAACTGTGGTGTCATCTCTGAGCCCAACATGAGATTCCAGCTCATCAATTCACACCACACTAAGCAGGTTGTGTGTAGGGCGGGGAAGGGGACATTCTCTGTTGGTGAATATTGTGAATTCCTTGGGATGTGAATCTCAGTGTTTGTGTGGGTCTCAGAATCAATGAGTCCTACAGCAAGGTGGTAAGTTAGGAATTACTCACCGAGTTCAGACCCAGGTGCAGCCAGAAGAGACTGACAATGTTAAAAGACAAGCAGCAGAGTCAGAGCAGGGCACACCCACTGGCTGTGTCAGGTACAGTATGTGCTAGTATGACAACCTGACGGGTGCAGTGTGTGTGCTCTGGATCCAAACAGCTCAAGGATCTTGGTAGCCAATTAACATTTCAAGGCTAAGAGTGAAATCCTGGCCCCGCTGAAGGCAATGCTAAAACCTCCATTGACTTCAACGGAGCCAGGAGTTCGCCCTAAGACTGGACCAGGAGAATGCCTGCATGCAGCTAGTGTAGTGCAGGGGTGTAGCCACGGGTGGTCTGTGGCCCACCCAGTTAGCATCTAGGCCCACCCAAATCAGGGTTTTTTTCTTATATAGGCGCCTATTACCTCCCACCACCTGTCCAATTTTTCACATTTGCTATCTGGTTACCCTAAGCACGCCCTGCAGCCTGTGTGCTCCGGGCGGCCTCCGCTTTGGGTGCCTGCTGAGCGGTAAGGGCCGGCTGGAAGGGGTGGAGGGAGGAGAGTCCCTCCTCCCTCCTGCCCCCCCCCCCGGGTACCGGATCCCTCCTGCACCCCTCCCTCTGCCCCTCCCATCATTGCCCACCCCCCGAAAGCCGGGGCCCACCCAAGTTTCCTGTCCTAGCTATGCCACTAGTGTAGTGTGAGGGTAGAGAGTAGATTTGGGGCTTTCCGAGGAGGCTCATGGATATAACTGGATACCACAGCCCCTCAGGAAGGCCAGATGGGATCACGGCAGCTGGAGCTCGTACAGAAGCAACCAGGTGTTTTTCCTTGGAAGGGATTCTCCTTCCAGCAACTGTAGGGAGAAATCAGCATCTTCACGTGCTGAGGAGTTCCCTCCGAGAATGATGGTATGGGCTGGGTAGCTAGTTAGGAGAGGCAGGGCAGGGCTGCAGGGAATTCAGTTAGGAATGCAGGTAGCAGCCTCTGTTAGAAGCAGGAGAACTGGGAGGTGAATTGCCCCCAAGGTACAAAGGTATCAGCTGTAAAGAGGAGAGTAGACAGGACATCTGTTGTGAGTGCTGGGTGGGACCCTATAGGCTTAGTCATGGTGTGTAACAGCACCAGTGACTCTGGGCTCTGTGGGAGACAGTCCTGGAAGCTACGGTACATTATTAGGAAGAAGGTTGAAATCCAGGGCTTCTGCAGTAGGTTTCTCTGTAAGGACCCCAGTTCCAGCCAGTCAAGAAGCTCTGTGGAGACTCTGTACATGGCTGAGAAGATGGGGCAGAGAGGGGAGCTGCAACTTCATTAAGCAGGAGGGATCCCTTTGGTGAGGGGAGAAGCAGATGATCACAATGGCCTCTTTGGTTCTTAAAACTCTACGGATCTCTAGACCCAGAAGACGGGCTCCATTTAGCCAGAAGGGAACCAGATTGGCTGGCCATTACAATTAAGTTTTCTAGTGAATTATTTTTCCTGCAGGGCCCTGCCCAGGATGGATAAATCGGGGTTGTGCAGCGTCAGGCTGTTGCCTGTACGACCCCTGCCTCATTCACTTTAGAAACTGGAAGGCCTGTAGAGAACGAGCAGGGGAGCTCAGGAAGAACTAGGATGCTCTTGTTAAGAGCAGTGACCGTCATTCCGTAGAACTCAGTTCTATTCCTGCCTCTGCTGCAGGCTTCACAGGTGATGCTGAGCAGGTCTCTTAAGGCAGTTTTTATGGGGTCTGATTTACAGAAGTACTGAGCACTCACAACTGCCGCTAGGGTCAAGACAAGATGTGGCTGCTCAGCTGTTCTGCAGCCAGGCAGTGGGGTTGGGGGGGAACGAGCACAGGGCTGCGAGTCAAAACACTGAGGTTTATCCCGGCTCCTCTGCTGACTCACTGGGTGGCCTTGGACAAGTCACTTTGCTTTTCTCTCTCAGTTTCACCATTTGTAATATGGAGCTAATAATAATACTTACCCACCTGCTTCCCTGGAGTTTGGTGAGGGTTTATTAATGTCTGGACAGTACTTTGAACACACAAAACTCTGCAGAAATGGTGAGTACTCTGAAGAATCAGGCCCTGAGGGTCTCAGGTTGCTGCCCAATCACCCCATGTTTGGAATTTTGGCTTTAATCATTGTATGTAAAATTTTCAAAAGCAGCTAACTGATGTAGGAGCCTAAGTGCAATTTTCAGAAGTGACTTAGGCTATAAGAAGGTGAAGTCTTCAGGGTTCTTGGGCTCCTTCATTACTGGAGAAAATGGGATTTAAGTCCCTAAGTCACAGGCATTTTTGAAAATGTTATTCTTGGGCTTCTAAGTCACTTTTGAAATGGGCATCATAAGAGTCTGCTATGTCCCGGGGTGTTATGAAGACAAATTCATTAATGTTTGTGGTGCATTCTGACACTACAGTGACGAGCACCATAGAAAAGCCCATGAAGAAATTAATAATTCTGTATTCAGTGCAGTTGTTGTACGGTATGTAGAGTGAATAAGGCTCTGGATAACATGTTGAATGATGATGATAAAAAGAAATATTCAACAGCTCCTTCATCCTCTGAGCACCATCCTCCCAGTGCACTGAAGGAGGAAGGAGCTGGGGGTAGGTGAGAACAATAGGATGTGTGCACGCAATTAGACTGAATCATAATGTATATGCACAAGGGAGGGAGGGGGGCTGAATGAACATTACATAGGTAACCTTAACTCTGGTATTTTCTAATTCTTGTGCCTTTGGCAATGACTAAATACACTAAATAACACTGTTTAATTATTTTTTTTTATAAAAGGTAAATATTAGAGTCGGTCAACAACCCAACATTTTTCCTGTGAAGTATTTCGAATGCAGTATTTCAATTTTTAAACAGATCTGAGATACTGGAAATGGAATGAGAATTTTTGTTTAGACTAACTAAAATGTTGATTCATTTCAACTTTTGGAAAATGAAACATTCAATTTTCCTTTCCAGTTTTTGGATTTACAGGTTTGCCACTTCCTCCCCCTTTCTATTTTTTCATCTTTTCTTCCACTGTAAAAGTTAGAAAAAAGTAAAAAAGTAAGAAAGCAGGGGAAAAGGCTTTTGAGTTTTTTCATTTGTAAAGGTGTGAAAAAGTAAAAAAAAAAAGCTAAGTGAGTGAAAGCACTACTTTCTCTGTGGTGTGCTACCAAAAATACCCTCAGGAACTCACGTGAGAGAAGGGAAACGGTGATTTTCAGCAGTTTATAATTTGGCCGAACCTGGGAGGAATCTCACTGCACTAGGAGAAGGCACCTTCCTGGCCCCAGCACTGACCCCTTCCCAAACTGCAAAGGCTGCAGCAATCAAGGAAGGCGCGAGAGCTTCTCAAGAAGGTGCCGAGAATATTTTATAATAGAAAATGTGAAGCAACCTCCATATTGGGAGTCACTACCAGCTCCCCATCTAATTACTATTGGAGAAGGCTGGGGACAATGAATTGGTGACATTTATGTAATCCGAAGGACAAAGTGCTGCCCCTGCTCCACTGCCCTGCGTAAGGACAGAGTTGCTGATGTTTTTACTGGAGAATCCAGGGCTTTCCCAGGTCACAACTATTCTTTTGTGATGATATAATTTAGTTTAATTTTATCTTTAATACATTTACTATCATTATACGTGCTTTAGGATCTAGCTCCCCCTCCCCTTGCTGTGCCCTGAAGTTCCCCTGATCTGGGGGCAGTGTCACACACTGAGGGGCAGGTGTCCTTAATCCAGCATTTCTACTGCACTTACCTGAGCAAACCACACTGGCATCATTGTTGTGTGAGCACTGAGAGGCCCACAGGGCTGTAACAGGGCAATGGCCCAAATGGGGTTCAGTCCCTTTGCAGTGAAATGTGTCTGTCCAGACAGAGCCAGTTCCCCTTCCAAAATACGCTTCTCCTGGGACTGATTCAGCGAATCCACAGTCGAGCTGATGACAGAGAACGTTGGCATCTGATAAATCCCAGCGTGAGTCACAGAGGGTTCCCCAGGCACCAAGAACCTGGATCTCCACCCTCCCTGAGCACGCTGTGCTGCCGTTCACCAGCCGGAACCCTGTGAGCCCAGGGGAGAAGGGAGAAGGGGTTTAGAGAGGGAGCATTTAAGATATTTTATATTAAATAATAAAGAAAAGGAAAGTCGTGGGGATTGAGCCCATTCCCATTATATTGGATTGTTGAGGTTTTACTAGAAGCCGATAGCAGCTCTATTATCCCAGCTCCCTACAGAGTGAGATCTTTTTATTGCTGCACCCTGCTCTAGAATACACAACACTGGGATTTTAGAGACATTGTGCCAAATTCTTACATGAGCATATGGCACTGGCATAATTTGCATGTGAGCACGTCTGACTCCCGTGTGATACCCTGGGACAGTACACGTGGTGTGACTCATTCCCTACACACTGGAATTCCTCAGTCCAGATTGGTCCACGTCCTTCTCTGAAATGAGCTCCTCCTGGGATAGATAGAGCTGTTCCACACTGTAGTCCATTACAGATAATACTGGCAGCTTTGAGATCAAAGTGTGCATCACAGATTGTAGCCCAGGTGTCTCCATCTCTTACTTCCACACGTCCTGAGCAGGCACTGTCCCCTCCAACCAGCTGGAGCTCAATGTGTCCTAGAAAGCCAATGAAGGATGAAAATTACAAAGGAGCGTTAGGGAGTTAGGTGTTCCACTGCCCTAGAACTTTGCCAAAAGCCCATCCTGGTGCAGTGGGGCAGTGTAGGCAGCAATTAGAAATTTAAAAAAATGTACAAAAAATGGAAAGAGGGGAATTCAATAGCAATCAATATACATTATAAGTTATGAAATGTAGAAAATTGATAAGGGAAGCTAAAGCTATCAGGGAAAAATCCATGTTTGGCCGGGCTAAGAACAAAAATGAAATTTTTTAAAGTATATTAGGAGCAAAACCAACCAACCAAACAAATCCTAACAAAGGTGTAGGCCCATTACAAATGGAGATGGTAAAATAGTTTTAAACTATGCAAATAAGGCAGAGGTGTTCAATAAACATTTCTGGTTTGGGATAGAAGTAGGATAGGTATTCATACTATGTGAAGAGGGTGAACCACTCTGCATTCCATTGGTAACTAAAGAGGGTGTTAAACAGTATCAACTAGGGATAAACTTTTTAAAAAATCAGCTGGCCTGAATAGCTTATCAAATCTTGAAATAAATAGAAATGTAGGACTGGAAGGCACCTCACGAAGACAGCTAGTCCATCCCCCCACACCATGACAGGTTTAAGTATACCTAGTCCATCCCTGATAGATGTTTGTCTAACTTGTTCTTAAAAGTCACCAATGATGGGAATTCCACAACCTCCCTTGGTACTTTGTTCTAGTACTTAACTATACTTATAATTAGAAGGTTTTTCCTAATATCTGACCTGACTCTCCCTTTCCTAATATCTGACCTGACTCTCCCTTGCTGCAATCTAAGTGGATTACTTCTTGTCCTATCCATAGTAGAGAGAGAGCCCAAATAGGACACAGTACTCCAGCTGAGGCCTCCCCAGTGCTGAGTACAGCAGGACAATTACCTCCTCTGTCTTACATAGGACAATTCTGTTAATAAAATCCAGAGTGACATTTCCTGTTTTCAAAACAGCATCACCCATTTCATTCTGTGATCCAATATAACCCCAGAACATTTTCTGCAGTACTGCTACCTAGTCAGTTATTCCCCATTTTGGATTTTTTGCATTTGATTTTTCCTTCCTAAGTCTAGTACTTTGTACTTGTCTTTACCAAATTTTAATTTACAGATTTCAAACCAATTCTCCAATGTATCAAGGTCATTATGAATTCTAATACTCTCATCCAAAGAACTTGTGACCCCTCCCAGGTTTGTGTCATCCACACATTTGATGAGTTGATTCTCTACTCCATCATCCAAATCATTAATGAAAATATTGAATAGTACCAGGCCCAGGAATGTGATATTATTTATTTATCCATTGGAACACAATGACCAGAGAGAAAAGTGTTAAAGCAACTAAAGGCCAACAGGCATATGTCTTACCTAGTCCTCAGCATTTCCCTCAAAACCTGGGCTGGCCCAACCTATCCCAGGTACCCCTGCTTCTGGGGACTGGGTTCAATCTCCTTCCCTGCAGACCCTGCCTCTCCCTCTCTGTTCATCAGGGCTCCCCTTTTCATAGTTCCCAAGCTCTTTGTTTAATTTCTCACTTGAAGGGCCCCTCCCCTCTCTCAAGATAGCGGGGTTGTGCCCGGCTTGGTCAGAAGAAAAAGTTCAAAGGCCTAGACACCTGTATTGTCACTTAAGTACCAGTGACTGGGTTCTCTGTAGCCATTGTCTGCCTTGCTGGGACATGTGGGGAGCTCCAGCAGGAGTTACTCTTTGAACCCTGGTAGGAAATGGCAAAACAGCAATAAAAGAAACAGAGGTACACATGATATACATAAACATACAGATGTTTCCCATGGTCTTCGCAGGGGTCATAGTGGACAAGCAACTGAACTAGAGCTCCCAGGGTGATGCTGTGAAAAGGCTGAGGTGATCCTTGGAGGTTTAAACAGGGGAGCAGTGAGAAGAGCTGGCTGAAATGCAGGATTTCCAGCTCACAGGAAATGTCGCTATTTCAAAACTTCCTGTGAACCATCAAAAATTTGTTCCGGAAACACCAACACATGGTGTGTCCATCATGAAATTTGCTCCCAGGGACACCAGTGGATGCTGAGTAACACTGACATTCTTGTCAGTTTCACCAGTGCTAAGAGAAAAACAAAAATTTCCATTTCTCTCAGCTGCTGCTGGGGCTCCCAGGGTCTGTGGCTCTTGGGCAGCCTCACCATGCAGACTGCCTTGGACTGTGGACCCCTGGGGTTCTAGACTCCTGGGCCAGCTGGTGTCCCAAATAGCCAGCTGGCCTGGGAGTCTCGAAGCTCTGGGGTCCCTGGTCTGGGGCAGTCTGCAATGTAGGGCTGCCTCAGAGCCGCAGATCCTGGGAATCGGGATCCCATCCCAGGATTTCTAAATTCCCTGCTGTGGAGCTGGGAGCTGATCCATAGTTAAAGCTGGGACTCCCTTCTTCATGGCAGGGTTTCCCTGGAGCTGCAGACTATAGAACACCAGGGTCTCTGGTGCTGGGGCAGTCTACATGGTGCAGCTATCCCAGAGCAGCTGACCTGAGAAGACTGGGGTACCTGGCCCCAAGGCAATCTGCATGGCAGGGCTGGCTGGAGCCCCCCAAGTGAGCTGGCACTTAACCATGCAGGTTTCTGCCACAACCAGCCTGTGGTCTGGAGAAAGTTCATTGCACCCGACTCACTTTCATGGGAAATATTGAGTTCAACAAACCAGCATTTTCCAGTGAAGCTCCATTTTGTTGGATAATTTCTGACCAGGGACGCGATTTTACCTCTGTATACAGCATGGTGAGACCGATACTGCATCCAGCTGTGCTGTCCACATTTTAAGAAGGATAAAAAAAAAATGGAAAGGGTGCAGAGAAGAGCCACAAAGATGATTTGAGGGCTTGAAAATGTGCCTTGCAGTGAGAGATTCCAGGAGCTCCGTCTCTTTATTTTTAACAAAGAAGACCAAGAGGCAACGTGATTATCGTGTATAAGTACTTTAGTGTATAAGTACTTGCGCAGGGACAAAACTCTGGTAGTAGAGGCCTCTTTATTCTAGTGGAGAAAGGCAAAACAAGAACAAATGGCTGGAAGTTAAAGCCAGATAAAGTCATACACCTCTACCCCAATATAACGCGACCCAATATAACATGAATTTGGATATAACGCGGTAAAGCAGTGCTCCGCGGGGGGGTGGGGGGTGGGGGCTGCGCACTCCAGTGGATCAAAGCAAGTTCAATATAACGGGTTTCACTCACCCCGGAGGAGGGAGGTCCCTGGAGGGCTGCGATAGCCTGCCTCCGGGCTTGTCTCTGTTTACCTGAGTACGGGGCTTGCCTGGGCTCACGCAGCCCGCAAACCACACAGTCCTACTGGTAGGCTGGGGCCTGGGCTTGCAGGGCTCAGGCAGCCAGCAACTAACAGTCTCAAGGGGCTGGGGCCACTTCTCTTCAGAGTGAGAGCCCCTTGCAGAGGAACGAGGGTCAGTCACCCAGGGGGAGGGGCAGGGGGACGCGGGCCCTCCCTACTCCACTGCGTCCCAGCCCAGGGCCCTGGCAGGGTGAGAATCAGCTGCCCTGGGGTCGGCGGGGATCCAGCCGTAACACGCCGACGCTGGGGGTCTGGGCTTTGCAGCCAGCTCTACGGAAGCTGTCCCTGGGCCACTTCCTGCCTCCCCTGGGGTGGGTACCTCCGGTGTCCATGCGTTGTCCAGCTCCTCCGGGTAAACGGCAGCTGGCACTCCACGCCAGTCGTCGTCCGTGTCTGGGGCGTGGACCGAGCTAGGTGGGGGATCCGCCTCGAGCTGCTCCGGAACCAGCGGGACGTCCTTCTCCTCTGCAGGTTTCCCCCTGAATGGGCTGCGGGTCTGGTCTTTTATACTTCCGGCCCCGCCCCGCTCCTTCCGGCGACGGGGGCGGGGAGGCTTAGGCTCCGCCCTCCAAGCGGCGTGTAACACTCCCTCACTCACCCCGGAGGAGGGAGGCCTGTCCACCTCACTACACACGGTAAGATTTTTTGGCTCCCGAGGACAGAGTTATATCGAGTTAGAGGTGTATTAGAAGTAAACCATACATTTTTCATAGTGAGGGCGACTAACCATTGGAACAAACTAAAAAGGGAAGCAGAAGATTATTCAGCTCCTGAAGTATTTAGATGAAGACTGGATGCCTTTCTGGAAGATGTGCTTTAGCCAAACAAAAATAATTGGGTTCAGTTCAGGAGTAACTGGATTAAATTCTGTAGCCTGTTACCCAGGAGGCCAGTTTATATAATCTAATGCTCCCTTCGGCCCTTAAAATCTATAAAGTTATGTATCTAAAAGGAAGTTCAATTTGTAAAGTCAAGTACTCAAACATTCAGCTGATCTATTTCTCACACTTACCCTTGTGTTGGGTTGTCCTGTCTGCCCCAAGCACCAGTTTCCCTCCCTGGATGTCTCATCCAGTCTCAGGGTTTCTCTCTACACACACTTAGTTTGTGGCAAACTGGTGTGTAAATTTACCTCGCACTAGCCTGCTGCACACTGAGTGTCCGTGTGGAGCCTGCTGCTGCGCACTAACATTTCCCTAGTGCTTGGAAATGGGATAGATCAAAGCACACAAGGGAACTGTTAGGGCTTCTCTTCGCTACCACACTAAATCAGTGCCACTGTATCGATGCAGCGGCGCCGATTTATTGCATCTGGTGAAGACGCAAGACGTCGATGGGCGAGCGCTCTCCTGTCAACATAATTAGTCCACCTCATCGAGAGGCAGAAGCTCTGCTGGTGGGAGAGCATCTCCCGCTGACATAGAGCGATGCAGACACTGCTTTAAGTCGATGTAAGTTACATTGCTCCGGGTGGGGACGTATTTTCACAACCTTAGCGACATAACTTACATCAACTTAAGCAGTAGTGTAGACAAGGCCTCAATGCGTAGCCACACTGTCCCCATGGGCACTTGGTGCCTGGCAGGACAGTGCAGGGTAGATTTACACCCCAGCTTGCCACAAACTGAATTTTCATGTAGATCTGCTCTCAGTCTCCCCCACCCCACCCTGGCTGCTTATTCCAGTCTCATCGCCCAGTTAGTCTTGGACTCTTCCCACACTCTGGCTCCTTATCTGGTCTGTCTCTCCTCACCCACCCCCAGTTCCTCCCCACTGGTTCCCAGTCCCAGACTCCTCATCCAGTCAGTCCCAGTCTCCCCAGCTTCCAATCTCCTTGTTCAGCAAGTCACAGTCTCTCCCCACCCACTCCCTGTCCTAATTGCCCTGCCTAGCCAGTCCTAGTCTCTTCCCCCTCCTCCCAGTCCCAGTCTCCTTGCCCAGCCAGTCCCTACCTCCCGTTTTCTCTCCCAGTCCCGTTTCTCTCCATCCACCAGCCTCCAGACTCAGAATATTCCTCCTGCATCCTTATCCTCATCTACTTTCCCCTCTCACCCCGGTCTGCATTCAATTCAGGTAGCTTCCTCATCACACTGCCTGGGCCCAATAGGTGGAAACAGTCTCCCTCATCTCAGTTCTAGTGCCTGGTGCCACTCTGGCCCATAGCAGCCAGGAGCATAATTTCAGCATAATTTTATTGGTTACACATCTTGCCACTGCTGCAACCCCTCTTCGAGGACCATCACCTTACTGTCATGAAGGGGCTTGTGTGATCCAATGATCCTCAGAACTAGGGAGCTTCATTTTTCTTCAAATTTGGTATAATGAGAAGATTTTGGAAAACTTGAGAAATGCCAACATTGTTACAATCTTTTAAAAAGGAATAAATTGGAGTGTGGAAATTTTTGTGGCATTGCCTTGCTATCTACAGCAGGGAAAATTCTTGCCCGTATCCTCTTCAGCCGATTACTTCCCCTTGCTGAGGAAATATTGCTGGAATCTCAGTGTGGTTTCGGACCATCCCGCAGGACAACCAACATGATCTTCATTGCCCACCAAATCCAGGAAAAATCTCGGGAGCAAAATCAGCACCTGTACATGGCCTTCATCGATTTGACAAAGGCCTTCGACTCTGTCAATCGCGAAGCCCTGTGGAAGGTGCTGGCCAGATTTGGCTGCCCTCCAAAGTTAATTAAGGGCCTAAGGCTTCTTCATGATCAGATGACTGCCACCGTTCTCTGTAATGGCCTGGAGATGGATCCTTTCAGCATCAAAACTGGGGTTAAGCAAGGATGTGTTATTGCCGCAACCCTGTTCTCCATGGAGTTGATATTCAATACAGAATGGATGGGCGACTTATTAATCTTTGATGTTTCCGCTCAAAGTCTAAACTCCTCAGAGCGTCCATTACTGACTTTCAGTACAGTGATGACTGTGCCATCCTCGCGCACACTGAGAATGACCTTCAATCCACACTGGAATTTTTTGCACAAGCTTACCGAAGCCTATGACTCTCACTCAGTATCAAGAAAACTAATGTGCTCCATCAGCCTGCTTCAGGCCTTCCACATGAGCTGCCACAAATCACCATTGAGGGGCAGACTTTGGAGAGAGTTGAGGACTTCTGTTACCTCAGTAGCCAACTTTCTCAAAATGCAAAAATTGACAGTGAGATCCAGCACAGGATCCATTGCCCAAGTGCTTCCTTTGGGAAACTGCTCTGGTGCAGTTTCACAGACCGTGACCTACAGCAGGACACCAAGATCCAGGTCTATGAGATAATTGTTATTCCTACACTTCTTTATAGATGCAAAACCTGGGTGACCTATCAACAGCATCTTAAGAGTCTGGAAAGGTACCACCAATGATGTCTCTGGAAGATGCTTTGCATCAAGTGGGAAGATCACTGCACTAACACCAACATACTCATTGAAGCTAATGTCACCAGCATTGAAGCAATGATCCTCACTCACCAACTCTGCTGGGCTGGACATTGTGTGTGGATGCCAGACTCTCGCCTCCCAAAACAAGCCCTCTACTCTCAGCTCACCCATGGTGAGATATCCCGTGGTAGTCAGAGGAAACCCTACAAAGACACACTGAAAACATATCTCAAGAAAACTCATGTGGACATCACAAGCTGGGAGGAGCAAAGAACCAACGGATCTCAATGACACTTCATTCTCCACCAGGCAGTGGCCTGCTTCGAGGAGAAGTGCCTTGCCCTCGAAGTTGAAAAGAGAGAGAGAAGGAAGGAAAGAAAAAGAACTTTCTCCCAGCAGGCAGCTGACCTGTCAGGAAATGTCTGTACCTACTGTGGGCAGATCTATGGTTCCAGGAACAGACTCCTGAGTCGTCTCAGGACCCATATGTAAATCTGTGGTAGAGATCACCCTCGAATGGAGGGGTCACCGATGATGGCGATACTGCTGCTGCAGCCAATGAGGCTGTGGGCCTATAGACAACAGCCTCTTTCACTGTGCATCCCTGATTCACTCCCTGGGCACCGTCCAGCCTGTGTACTGACTGAGGCAGGGACCTTGGTAGAGGAGAATGTTTTGGCGAAGTTTGGTATTAATCCAACCAGAAATGAAATCTGAAAGCTGGACAAGAAGGGGTTGAGAGAGACAAGGTGGCTGAGGTAATATCTTTTATTGGACCAACTCCTGTTGGTGAGAGAGACGAGCTTCTGAGCTTACACACAGCTTGTCTCTGTAGGATCAAAAGTTTGTCTCTCTCCAACAGTAATGGGTCCAATAAAAGATATTACCTCACCCACCTTGTCTCTCTAATATGCTGGGACTAACACGCCTACAGCAACACTGTATTTAAGAAGACGACTGTCACTTTTTGGAAAGTTTTCTACTATTCTGTCAGGACAGCATCTCTCAAAAATTTCTTGGTGCAGAAACATCACAGCTCCTGTATAAAGAACAGGAGTACTTGTGGCACCTTAGAGACTAACAAATTTATTTGAGCATAAGCTTTCGTGGGCTACAGCCCACTTCATCGGATACATAGAATGGAACATACAGAAAGAAGATATACATACAGAGAACATGAAAAGGTGGAAGTACCATACTAACTGTAAGAGGCCAATCAATTGAGATGAGCAGGAGAAAAAAAACCTTTGAAGTGATAATCAAGATGACCCATAGAAGGTGTGAGGCCACACTAAAGCTGTAGCCCACAAAAGCTTATGCTGAAATAAATTTGTTAGTCTCTAAGGTGCCACATGTACTCCTGCTCTTTTTGCGGATACAGACTAACACGGCTGCTACTCTGAAACCTATCAAGATTCCAAACCACCATTAATGGCCCACACTTTGCATAATTACAATAGGCCCTCAGAGTTATATTTCATATTTCTAGTTTCAGATACAAGAGTGGTACATTTATACAAATAGGATGACCACACTCAGTAGATTATAAGATTTGTAATGATACCTTACAAGAGACCTTTTGCATGAAGCATATTCTAGTTACATTATATTCACACTCATTAGCATATTTTCCTAAAATCATAAAGAGTGCAACATCACAAGTGTATAAGTACTTGCGCAGGGACAAAACACTGGTAAGTAGAGGCCTCTTTAATCTGGTGGAGAAAGGCAAAACAAGAACAAATGGCTGGAAGTTAAAGCCAGATAAAGTCATATTAGAAGTAAACCATACATTTTTCATAGTGAGGGCAATTAACCGTTGGAACAAACTAAAAAGGGAAGCAGAAGATTATTCACCTCCTGAAATATTTAGATGAAGACTGGATGCCTTTCTGGAAGATGTGCTTTAGCCAAACAAAAATGATTGGGTTCAGTTCAGGAGTAACTGGATTAAATTCTGTAGCCTGTTACCCAGGAGGCCAGACTATATAATCTAAAGCTTCCTTCTGCCATTAAAATCTATAAAGCTCTGTATCTAAAAGAAAGTTAAATTTGTAAAGTCGAGCACTCAAACATTCAGAATGCCAGACTCGTGCTGTCCTCTGTAACCTTAATTAGTCCCTTTTGTATTTGCATTGTGATACAGTCTTTAATTACATCATCAAATAGTTGCCACAGGACACGTGGTGCTGACTGAATGGGTGGATGGTCAATAGTTCTTTTTATACTCACTGTTCAATATGTGGTCCCAGCCCTTCTGTACTGCATGTCATCCAAACTGAACTCCAAAACCAGAATTGTTAATTTCCTCATGGGCTTTTCTATGGCGCTCATTTCTATGGTAGCTGAGTGCTTCACAAACATTAAAGAATTTCTCTTCACAACACCCCTAGAAGGCAGGGAAGTGTTGTTATCTCCATTTTACACATGGGGAACTGAAGCCCAGAGACACTATGGACAAAATGATCAAAAGTGTCGACTGATTTTGGGTGCCCAACTTGAGACACCAGGTCCTGATTTTTCAGAGTCCTTAGCATTATACAGCATTTAGTATATTCAGAGCACAGCACCTACTTCAGTTTACAGCAGCACATGCTCAGCACGTCTGCAAACCAGACCCCCACAGTTACACATGGGCCACCCATAAAATGAGGAACACACAATTAATGACCACCTGGGAAACATTTGGTTTCAGTGACTTGCCAAGCATCACATAAGAACTCTGTGGCAAAGGCAGGGATAGAATCCAATTCCCCAGGGCAGCATTCAACTGCCTTAACAAGAGACCCTCCTTTCCATTTCTGCAATCCCCTGCCTCACACACTGCACACTTTACAGTTTCTGCAACCAATGAGGCAGGGGTCCTCCCGAGAACAGCCTCCTTCACGCCACAACCCTGATTCAGAGTAGCGCTGAGACATTGCTGCTTTGGGTTGTTGCAGCCGCCTCCCTGCTGGGGATGCTGCTGCAGAGGGGACACCACATGCCGGGCTCCCGCTCCTCGCTCCCATTCTTGTATCTCCTTCTCTTCCCATCCCATCCCCCTTCCTCTCCCCACTGTCCCTTGCCCCTCCAATCCCCCTTTCCCACTGTCCCCTGCCCCCCTGCAGGCACTCACCCTTCTACAGGAAATGGGCGGGCACTAGGACCCAGGAAGCAGTGTCCAGCTGCAGAGGTAGCAACCTGGAGCAGCCAATCTCAGCCTCAGGAGAAGTGCCTCCATCCCACCCGCTCTGCTCCCTGCACCGACCCCGCATGTCCCCCCCCCCCATGCCTTGCCTCTTCCAATGCCCCCCTGCACCCTCCCAAACTATGCCCATGCTGTTTATCCTGTGCACTGAATGAGACGGGGTCTCATGGAGAAAATAGATTATCATGTAATTAAAGATGGTATCTTAACGCATACGTACAAGTGGGCCAAATAAAGTTGCAAAGACAACTTTAATTTTGCGATTTCCTTGTTTTTTACTGCTCAACTTTGCAAACTTAATGTGCCTTACAAGTAAAGCTTTGTGCATATTTTCCTAGGCTTTTAAAAAACCAGACGTTCCAAGATGCGGAATCATGTTGCCACCCTCGGGTTGCCACCCATCTCGGTTTTACCTGGACAGTCCGGATTTTGGTTTCTGTGTCCGGGTGCCTTTTAGGGTTGCCAAGTGCCTGGTTTTTTACTGGAAAATCCGGTCGAAAAGGGACCTAAATGGCACCTGAACCAAAAGTCTGGTTTCCATGGGGCAGGGGGAGGCACCAGGTCATTAATCTGCGCCAGCCCCTGCTCAGCAGGGGGTGCTTCATACTTGCAGGCAGGCTCCTTGAGACGATCCAGCGAGTGACGAGGGGAGGGGAAGAGTGAGCGACGGGGGCAGGGCTTTGAGGGGAAGAGACAGAGATGGGGCAGGGTCTGGGGAATAGGCAGAGAAGGGGCTGGGCCTCGAGGAAAGAGGTGGAGCAGGAGCAGGGCCTTGGGGGAAGAGGTGGAGAAGGGCGTGGCCTTGGGAGGAAGAGGCAGGGCAGGGGGTAGAGCCTTGAGGATCTGATTACCAGCCATTAGAAAGATGGTAACCCTGTGACACCCATATGGGTCATCAGCAGGGTTGGAACCTTTAGATCCACCACAGAAACCGCTGCCACTTGAGCTAATGGAGTAACTAACAGTAGTAGTAAGTTGTCATCCTCTTTGTGGATCAGCACTAAAGGGGGATCCAAAAATTTTGTTGGAGGGTTTCACAGATATTTGCTCACAGCAGGGAAATGGCAAAACTCAGGGATACTGGGTTCCATTCCATGCTCTGGAGAGGTGTGTGTTCTGGTAGTGACAGACCCTTCTTCCCCTGTTCCCCCCAAGCCTAACCCCTTCTGCCCCATCCCCGCCAAGCTGTCCCTGTCCCAGTCCTGTCTCTTCTCCATCCCTTGCTCTGTGTCCCAGTCCCATTCTTCTTCTCTACCCAGTTCCCGTCTCCACTCCTCAAGCTTCTCATCCCCAGTCCCAGTCTCCTTGCCAAGCCAGTCGTAGACTTCACCTCTGGCTTCCCCAGCCAAGTCCCAGTTTCCCCCATGTTGTCTGTGCTGTCCCTCCCCTCTGGGGTCCTCAGCTCATCTGTTTCTCACTCTTACCCTTGCCTTGAGTTGTTCTGTCTGCCTCAAGTCCCAGTTTCCCTCCCGGGATGTCTCATCCACTCTCAGGGTTTCTCTCCACACACACTTAGTTTGTGGCAAACTGGGGTGTAAATTTACCTCGCACTAGCCTGCTGCACACTGAGTGTCCGTGTGGAGCCTGCTGCTGCTCACTAACATTTCCCTAATGCTTGGAAATGGGATAGATCAAAGCACACAAGGGAACTGCTAGGGCTTCTCTTGGCTACCACACTAAATCAGTGTCACTGTAGCAATACAGCGACGCCGATTTAGTGCGTCTGGTGAAGACACATTACATCGATGGGAGAGCGCTCTCCTGTCGACATAATTAGTCCACCTCATTGAGAGGCAGAAGCTCTGCTGGTGGGAGAGCATCTCCCGCTGACATAGTGTGATGCAGACACTGCTTTAAGTCTATGTAAGTTACATTGCTCTGGGCAGGGGGGTGATTTCACACCCTGAGTGACGTAACTTACATCAACTTAAGCAGTAGTGTAAACAAGGCCTCAGTGCACAGCCACACCGTCCACATGGACACTCGGTGCCTGGCAGGACAGTGCAGGGCAGATTTACACCCCAGCTTGCCACAAACTAAATGTTCGTGTAGATCTGCTCTCAGTCTCCCCCACCCCATCCTGGCTGCTTATTCCAGTCTCGTCGCCCAGTTAGTCTTAGACTCCCCTGATGCCCTGGTTCCTGATCTGATCTGTTTTTTCTCACCCACCTCCAGTTCCTCCCCACTGGTTCCCAGTCCCAGACTCCTCATCCAGTCAGTCCCAGTCTCCCCAGCTCCCAATCTCCTTGCTCAGCAAGTCACAGTCTCTCCCCACCCACTCTCTGTCCTAATCGCTTTGCCTAGCCAGTCCTAGTCTCTTTCCCCGTCCTCCCAGTACCAGTCTCCTTGCCCAGTCAGTCCCCATCTCCCGCTTTCTCTCCCAGTCCCAGTTTCTCTCCATCCACCAGCCTCTAGGCTCAGAATATTCCCCCTGCATCCTTATCCTCATCTTCTTTCCCCTCTCACCCCAGTCTGTGTTCTATTCAGGTAGCTTCCTCCCCACACTGCCTGGGCCCAATAGGTGGAAACAGTCTCCCTCATCTCAGCATAATTGTATTGGTTACACATCTTGCCACTGCTCCAACCCGTCTTCGGGGACCATCACATTGTTGTGGTGAAAGGGCTTGTGTGCTCCAATGATCCTCAGAGCTAGGCTGTAGGGAGCTTCATTTTTCTTCAAATTTGGTATAATGAGAAGATTCCGGAAGACTTGAGAAATGCCAACCTTGTTACAATCGTTAAAAAAGGAGATAAGTTGAAGTGTGGAAATTATCATGGCATTGCCTTGCTTTCTACAGCAGGGGAAATTCTCACCTGTATCCTCTTAAACCGATTACTTCCCCTTGCTGAGAAATATCTCAGTGTGGTTTCAGACCATCCTGCAGGACAAGCGATATGATCTTTGTTGCCCACCAAATCCAGGAAAAGTCTCGGGAGCAAAATCAGGACCTGTACATGGCCTTCATCGATTTGACAAAGGCCTTCGACTCTGTCAATCGCGAAGCCCTGTGGAAGGTGCTGGCCAGATTTGGCTGCCCTCCAAAATTTATTAAGGGCCTAAGGCTTCTTCATGATGAGATGATTTCCACCGTTCTCTGTAATGGCCTGGAGATGGATCCTTTCAGCATCAAAACTGGGGTTAAGCAAGGATGTGTTATTGCCACAACCCTGTTCTCCATGTATTTAGCAGTCATTTTGGTCCTTGTTAAAGACCACCTCCCCACTGGAGTTGACATACAATACAGAATGGATGGGCGGCTTATTAATCTTTGACATTTCTGCACAAGCTTACCAAAGCCTACGACTCTCACTCAATATCAAGGAAACTAAAGTGCTCCATCAACCTGCTTCAGGCCTTGCACATAAGCCACCACAAATCACCATTGAGGGGCAGACTTTGGAGAGAGTTGAGGACTTCTGTTACCTCGGTAGCCAACTTTCTCAAAATGCAAAAATTGACAGTGAGATCCAGCACAGGATCCAGTGCGCAAGTGCTTCCTTTGGGAAACTGCTCTGGCACGTTTTCACAGACCGTGACCTATGGAAGGACACCAAGATCCAGGTCTATGAGATAATTGTTATTCCTACACTCCTTTATAGATGCGAACCCTGGGTGACCTATCGATAGCACCTCAAGAGTCTGCAGAGGTACCACCAACAATGCCTGTGGAAAATCCTTTGCATCAAGTGGGAAGATCGTTGCACTAATTGCAGCATCCTCATTGAAGCTAATGTCACCAGCATTGAAGTAATGATCCTCACTCACCAACTCTGCTGGGCTGGACATTGTGTGCGGATGCCAGATTGTCACCTCTCAAAACAAGCCCTCTACTCTCAGCTCACCCATGGTCAGAGATCCCGTGGTAGTCAGAGGAAACCCTACAAAGACACACTGAAAGTGTATCTCAAGAAAACTCATGTGGTCATCACAAGCTGGGAGGAGCAAGCAACCAACCAATCTCAATGACGCCACATCCTCCAACAGGCAGTGGCCTGCTTCGAGGAGAAGTGCCTCGCCCTCGAAGTTGAAAAGAGAGAAAGAAGGAAGATAAGAAAAAGAACTTTCTTCCAGCAGGCAGCTGACCTGTCAGGAAATGTCTGTACCTACTGCGGGCAGATCTATGGTTCCAGGATCGGACTCCTGAGTCATCTCAGGACCCATATGTAAAACTGTGGTAGAGATCATCCTCGAATGGAGGGATTGCCGATCATGGTGATGCTGCTGCTGCAACCAATGAGGCTGTTCACCTACAGACAACAGCCTCTTTCACTGTGCATCCCTGATTCACTCCCTGGGCACCATCCAGTCTGTACAATGACTGAGGCAGGGACTTTGGCAGAGGAGAATGTTTTGGCAAAGTTTGGTATTAATCCAACCAGAAATGAAAACTGAAAGTTGCACAAGAAGGGGTTGAGAGAGACAAGGTGGGTGAGGTAATATCTTTTATTGGACTTTTATTCTGAGCTTACACACAGTTCTTCTCTGTAAGATCAAAAGTTTGCCTCTCTCCAACAGAAATGGGTCCTGGGACTAACACTACATATAAGAAGACGACTGTCACTTTCTGGGAAGTTTTCTAGTATTCTGTCAGGACAGCATCTCTCAAAAATTGCTTGGTGCAGAAACATCACAGCTCCCGTATGTGTTTGTTCTCAGTGATATCTAGTGCACAGGGCTGTTTGTAGACAGCTGACTGGTTATTTCTGGAATAATTCTGAATGGGCCCAATCCTGAGTCCTTTATTCTGTTTCTACTCAGTCTGTACAAAGCAAACTCACATTACAGTCAGTAGCTGCCTGCCTGAGTAAGGAACCCTGGGTTAGGCCCTATGAGCTGGCCCTGCACCTCTATCCAGGGAAGACGGGGATTAGTGACAAGAACGGACATAACTATAAGGGCCATGGAAAGACTCATCCTCATCTCCAACCTTCAGCACAGGCCCGTGGAACTACCCTGCCAGCACGGCAGGTGTTAAAGGAGCCTTTGGGCCCATCTAGCCCCACCCTGCTGTACCTGCAGCCAATGCCAGGCCTGAGGGGGAGACAAGGAGAGAGCCTGGCTCACTTCAGGGCTGACTGTCAAAGAGGCAGGAGCGATCCGCCTCCCTACCTGAGGGGAAGGGTCACTAGCCTGCCAGCCGAGGCAGCCACCAGTGAGTAAGTGCTGTCTCCCCAGCCAAGGGGGACTTTGGAGGAGACCTAGGATTCTCCAGCAACTGAGGTAACTGGGTCCCTGAAGCTCAGAGACATTGTGGGGTTCAATCTCACCAAAATTGCAGCTGCCCCATCTGAAGGAGCCGGAGATCACAGCATGATGCCACCCAAGATCCACAAGAGGGCGCTATGGGATGGAAGCCACCCAGCGAATGGGACTAGAGGGGCCAGACCCCAAACCAAAGGGACAGTGGTAGGAAGTTGCCCAGGTCAGTGAATTTAGACTTCCTGCTGGGAGGCCTCTCTATTCATCAGTTGATGCATACAGGATCCTGGGCTGGGACCCAGTGGAGCGGGAGAGCCTGGGTTTCCCTACCACTGCCTAAAAGACTGAGGCAAATTGACCCAGAAAACAAGGAGCTGGAGATCAGGGGCACCAACCACTAGGTCACCCAGCCCTTCAAGTGCCCTGTTACAAACCCGAACTGTATTCCCACTGCAAACATGCAGCTCCAGCTGAGATGCAGGTGCAGTTTTACAGAAAGGTGCACAGAAGGGACTTTTGCTCTGATACCCCTTGGGTCTTGTGTAGCTCCCTCCTCCTGGTGAGGTTCAGAGGAGAGGGACTCCCTGCCGTGCACTTGCTAGGTGTGCAGCACAAGGCATTGCAGTTGTTATTACCAGGTTAGGGAATTTACATTGGTGAAGGTCAATCTGTTTTCTGCAGAGTTTCAAAGTCCTGACCATGAAGCTCATTTTTGTAAAGTTCCTGCCCAATCCATCTTTTTATTTATTAAAAATACTAGGAAATGGCAGATGTAAGCAGGATCTGAATGAGTTCTCCCCTGACAGCTAGCTGGGAGGGGGAGAGATTTACATGAACACACCTACTCTGCCTAGATATCCAGCAGATAGAGCGGTGCTGCTCAAAGTAATCAATATTGGCTGGTGTTGGGTTACAAATCACTTTAGTACTGAATGCAGGGGTAGTGAAATGTTGTTATCAGTGTTGTTGTCTTTACTGTATGTGTAAAGGGGAGCAGAACTGTGCTTAACCTGTCCCAAATGAGGGAGTCACTCAGCTGAAAGGAACTGTAAAGCCAGGGGCTTGAATTGCCCCCCCCCCCCCCCCCCCCCCCCCCCCCCCCCCCCCCGCATGAAAGTAAGAGAGGTGGGGATAGGTATAGGTATCTAAGCCAGAAGGTGTTCCCTCTTCTTGAGGGTTCCTAGTCTGGTTTAATCTGTTCCTCCACACTGTTAAAAAATAAAGCTAAATAGGCTCCATTAGTAGTCCTTTATTATGTTAAGTGCTCACTAGAGATAAAGGCAGTTGTGGTGGGGCAGCATTTCTGCCCAGCCTGCTTCACTGATAGCTGACTATCACTAAGAGTTGGGTGGACTCTCAGGAAACTGATATGCACAGGTCACAGCAGAGAGGAAGGTGACTGATCAGCAGAACAGTGGCTGGCAGGGGAGCCAGGTGGTGAGGAACAGCAGCTACCATGGTGGCTGGCAGAGGGGAACAGTGGCGGGCGAGGCAGCCAGCTAGAGCAAATGCTCAGATAATGGAGCAAGCATGTTGCCTTCTTCCCTGGGTGGGAGGTGAACTCTCACAGATGCACCTCTGAACTCTTGATCTGCACTGACCAAGGACAACCACCATGAGTGGGGTGTGGTGAGGGAGTAAAGGAACTTTTGGTTGTAGAACTCAAGAATATGAGGCAGAAGGCACTGCCCCATGCATTCTGGGGTGGGTGTCCTGCTCACAGTTTTATGTTTATGAATCCTGCTTGTGGCATTTTCCCTAATTAATGGCGGGTGACTTCCCTCCTTTCATTAAAAGTTTCTTTTCTACATGCAGACTCTGCTTGTGAGAGGGGAAGTGTTGCCTCTCAGACGCACCCATGGGTGATGTGTAATTTTCCCAGATTACTGGGTGGGGGCTCGAGCCAGTTCTGTGTTATATTGTTGAAAAGGAACCCCTAGATATTGAACCCAGCCGTGGTTGCTGCCAGCTCCACCTGGCAGAAGGGTGACACATACAACCCCTACCCCTGCCCCCACTACCCATGTGAAGAGAATGTTGAGGTTTGTCATTGAAACACTCAAAATCCAGGAAAGGGTTGAGATTAAACACTGCCCTTAGCTCCCATCGCCAGGGGGAGCTGCAAAAACTTCTGGAACTATAATCTTCCTTGTGCTATGTCAGAGGAAGATATTATTCCCACTAAATTTAAGAAGAGAGGAGTTAAAAATAAAATGTATAATGGGTCTGTAGCTGTAATGTTAACTATTCAGTAATAACAAATGACTCCATAATATGATATTCCTGTGCTGTGTAGGGTTGAGGTATATTTTTGGCTGAGCTCTCTGTGCTATGCTAGATCTACAGGGTATCAGAGATTTTGAAATTTTCTATTACTGGTTGGTCCAAAATGTGAGAAGTAACAGAGCAGACGGGGTAGTGGTCTCGGCTAAATCTAATTCTGGCCAAGCTGGGAGAATCTGCCCATTCCTCGGTCACCCTATGAGGGTGGCAAAGGGGCTACATAAATGCCCCACCCTCTGTACCTCTGCGGTTGGGTGTCTGGGTCTGGATTTTGGCATGAGTGTAACATGTTCAAAAGTGCCTCAGGGACTTAGGAGCCTACGTGACATTTTCCTTTTCCATTTTCTCTCCTATCTGCATTTTTAGACCCATTCAGAGGGAAAGGAAAGACATGGCATGGAAACAACTGGAAATGAGATAATGAAAATGCTTCACAGTCACACAGGGGGCTCCTCAGTGGCCAGTGACATGATTAGTAATAATTACAGCTCAGTAATAACAATCATTACAGGACTTGCTCTGGTTTTTGTTCATTTCTTGTTAGGGTCATTGGCACACAACACCCTGTGGGTTCAAGCCCTTTTGTCTCAGGGGATTTGCCTTTCAGGACAGAGGTAGCTGATTCTTACCTGAACAGGTCACTCCAGCATCCTCTTCATGACCGCAGTTACTCTTATCCCATCCACTGTTCCCGCAGTGCCAGAGAGCAGACTTGGTTCCATCACAGGCAACGTCGTCCAGCCAAATTGGTCCAGATCCTGCTCCAAAATGAGCATTATGATGGGCACTGACAGCAGATCCACATCGCAACTGCTTACAAACAACCCCAGCAGCTGCCATGTCCCAGTCATCATCACACACCGTCCCCCATTGATCCTGGTGTTTAACCTCCACTCTCCCGGCACAGGGGCTGCCTCCATCCGCCAGCCTCAGCTCATTGGCACCTTCAAAGAGAGACACAGAGCAGGGTCAGAGCGAGCAGGGAGCCCCCTCCCCAGCGTTATCACAGTAGAGTCCGCGCCCGGCAGCAGGGGATCCGCGCCCAGAGCCAGGAGAATGGGACATGCCCAGAGCTGCCTCATGGCACCACCTGATCCCGTCTCAGGGCCTCACACTCGGGGCTGCCAGTGCTGCAGCTCTCGCCATTTTATCTCCGCTCTGGTGATTTGGGGTGTTTTTACCTGTCTCGTGATAAGATGATAAAAGGCACCAACTCACAGAGTTTCCCTTATTCCAAATGGCGCCATCTCCTGTCACTGTCACTGGGGCTGAAGCCAGCGAGTTGCTGCCATCTCCCTACAGTCTGTCGGCATGTGGGAGTGAGGCCGCCCTGAGTAAAGCTGGCTGCCACCTCCCACTAAATCCCAGTGGGAACACGGCTGTCTCTGTGTGGCTGAGCGGGCTGGAGAGGACCCAGTGACTGTGAGGGGCAGCAGAGACCCTGTGAAAGGAGGATGGGGAGAGTGAGGGGAGCAGGGCACTGGGGGGACAGGAGGCAGATTCAAGGGCTGTAAGGGAATGGGGTAAAGATGATGAGACGATGAGAAGAGAGGGCTCTAAAAAGGGGGGCAGGAGGAGGTAGGGGTGGGGAAGGGTGATCATGTGTCGGGGGAGGAGTGAGGGGGCCTGAAGCAGGGCAGCAAGAGGGTGAGGAGGGGAGGGGGTGTGGAGCAGAGGATGGGAGGGAGTGGAGGTAGCCTGGAGCAGGAGCACATGAGAGAGTATTGGGGAGGATGGAGGAGTTGGGATGGAGTGTGGTGGTCTGGTGCTGGTGGACAGGAAGTTGGGGAGGGGTTCTGGAGCAGGGGGACAGGAGGGAGTATTGGGAAGGGGAATGGAGTCTGGAGTAGGCAGGGGATGGGGTCAGGAGTGGGAGGGGGCAGGAGCGAAGGAGAGATGGGGAGGAGAGGGGAGGGGGCTCTAGAATGGGGGCAGTGCTTCCCAGTCTCAGGCAGAGAAGTTGCGGGGGTAGGGTGGGGGAAGCCAGGGAAGTGTTGCTGTTTGCAAATGGCTAAATCATTCCCCTCCTGTTATGGTGACACTATTGCTAATGTGAATTGTTGATGTCAGTGTGAAGGTCTCCAATATCTGTAACTCACCCCTGAACAGTAACAGAAGTTCTGAGTGCGAGTGTGAACCATGCAGCATGAATTAGCTCAGTCGCTGTCAAGCTATTTCCCATACAGCCCTTCATCTGTCAGAGGAACTGAACCAGGAGGGGAGAGCGAAGGCAGCGTTGGGCAATGGATGGCAGTTCCCCATCTCAGGGGTGAGGGGAGGGTAAGCGCAGTCTCCAGCTGAGCAGCCAGGGGGAGTCGTGCAGTTTGGGTGCATTAAATGGTGACTTTTCAGCCTGCGATTCTCACCCCCACTATGGCAGAGGAGTAGAGGGGAGTTCTACAGTCCATAGACAGACTGAGTAACATGACGGAATGTTTTTTATAACCTCATAATATTTGTTCTGTGGAGCTTGGCATTACAGCCTTGTGCCCCCCACAGGAGCGTCCTCACCCCCCTGCCCCACACATTTCCCTTTTCCACTGGTCTCTTCCCACCCTCCTCCCCTGGGCTCTTCCCCCTCCTCTTCTCCCCCTTCTACCTGGCCTCTCTGACCTGCATTTACAGGGCTCCTTCCCCAGATGAGGAGCAGACTCTGCCCCCACTTACTGCCAGTGGCTTTTCTCCCAGTAGCTCTGAGTTCCACTCCCTGCCCCAGTTGTCTCTAGAGTTTTTTGTAACTTTGGGGGTTGCGCGAGGCAAAGCTGGCTGCTGGGAGGGAGGCAGTTCACAGGGAATGTGAGGAGGGGCCACTGCCTGCCACACAGTCCTGGGAGATTGGCTGGGAGAACTGGTCCCCAGGACAGGGTGTGAAGAGCCAGGACTGTCCCTGAGACTGGGAGCAAGTTCGGGCATCATTATAATGTCCATGAGTAACGGCTACATGTCGAGTGCCACTGTGACCCCTGGAACAGGCTGGTTGCAGCAGTGGATGGCTGAGCCGGGGACAGCACGTTTATGGAGCCTCCATGGAGCTCAGAGAACAGAGCAGTTCACACCAGTACGTGGCCAGAACATCCTGCTCCTTTAATGCCAAGCAAATACAAAACACTCACTTTGCTGCAATCCACAGGGGCGTTTATTCAGGTACGGCTCACTTCAGTGCAGTCCCACAGGCAACCCATGGGGCCTGGTCTGCACTAAGAAAAAAGGGTCTTTTTTTCAATGGAGTAACTCAGTGATGTTCACTCGTGGCAGGACCCAAGGCTGTAACACTGCTCTAGCTAAGTGCACACACAGTTCTGTTTCCCTGCACACAGTAGAAACTAAGAGCAGCCGGCAGTTTCCTTGCTCAGAAATCCCCCAGCCTGCTCCTTCAGGGAGCTCCAATTGGCTTTGTTTCTTTTCTGCTTCCAAGATCCCGGTCACAACTCCTTCTACTGGCTTCTCCCTCCAACAGACACAGTCTGACGCCAGTATCCTAGCCCCTGCATTGGCAATAATGGAAACCCCAGGCTTAGCTCTGCCCTGCCCATGTGCCCAATGACTTTGGCAGTAGCTCCCACTGTCTGCAGCTGTTTTTACTACATAAAGGATCTTGAGTGCTCCATCTGTTGAGCCTAAAAGAGAGTTCTCACCCTGCCATTGACTTTCATGAGGTCTGTGATTGTCTTAGGATCAAAGACTCCCCGATGGAAGCCATCAGCACCTTTCAGGATAACAATCACATTTACATACTGCACCTATCATATACTGGCTCCACTTCTGTGGCCCAATTTGGAATAATGACCCCACCCAGCACTCTGAACATTGGGGAAGTTCAGATCTGGGTCTGGGAGTGAAACCTGCGGCTTTGGTCCGTCCCTGATCTTTTCTCATTTGTTTGCCTGGACCCCACATCATTTTACAAATTTGTTTTCCCACAAAATGTAAATAGGTCAATAATTGTGAAACACGATCTTCTGGCAAAGATTGACCTGGCCTCTACTCAGGGCTCAGGGAGGAGAATTGGGGCACTGAGGGAAAGGGAAAAGTAGCTACATGGGGTGATATCCCCTATATTGTAAACTCCCCCATGTCACTGTGTCTGTGTCATGTGAAGCAAACTCAAATTTCCAATAGAAAATAAAAAATATCAAAGGGATGATGCACATTTCCTCATCAATCAAACAAAAAATACATTGAGCTGAGCATGTGCTTGGCATCACTATATGGCGCTATCCCACAAGTAACTGGAGAGTATTTTATGCTCCCCCACGTCACTGTGTCTGCATCATGTGAAGCAGTCAAATTTCCCATAGAAAATAAGAAATATTCAGGGGATGATAAACATTTGCTCATAAATCCAACAAAAATACACTGAGCTGAACATGTGCTTGGCATCACTATATGACATTATCCCACAATTGTACAGTAATTTATCCCTCACATGGTAATAATTGTCCATCCCCTGCAATGTCAGTCTGATCACCAGAAGTCACCATAGAATTCTCTGCTTTTCGGTCATGTACAGCTGTGTTATGGGCTCAAACCCCAGCACATTATATTTGAACTTCTTGGGAATCTGAAATATAAACTCCAAGTAACCTGCTAGATGGTTTGGTTTGCTCAGGATTTCAGGGTACCAGCCCCCAGTTACTGAGCTGCCTGTGAAATATACATTGGGGCAGGTTTTTCTCTAAGACAATAATTCAAACGGACATTTCTGATTATCAACTGCAGAGTCAGTTTCTCAGGCTGGGGCAGCAGCACATCAGGGCCCATGAACCAGCTACAGCTGAGCAATTCTCTGCCCTGCCAGTCACATGGATCATTCTCGTGCTGTTAACCCAGCCCAACAGGTTCCAATCACTGTATCATTTGAATCATATCTGGGTCCCACATTCAATTTTAATCCTATTGCTAATCAGCTTTGGAGTCTTTGGGACAGATTCACTCCCTAAGATGCACCAGCACATGCTGATGTACCCCATGGCCTGCCTCTCTCTCCCCCCCTCCCCCCATTGCTGTTAAATCTGCCTGGAGCTGGGACACTGCATGGCAAGGAGCCTGCAGCCCCCTCTGTGCTGGAGGAATGAGAACAGCCCTGAAACTGCACAGGAGCTGCCTTGAGGAAATGAAACCAGTGTGGCCATGAGAGGCCCTGATACAGCACCTCTGCCATGCAGCTTGTGCTGGTCGGGCTTCTCTAGGCTCCAGCTAGGATTCAAAGCTTCTCTGCTCCAGCAGAAACCCTGGGGGAGGGAGGCAGGGCTCCTGCAGGATAAATCTTCCTTCTGACAGAGCTTCCAGTACCCCCATGGTCACAGGGCATTGCACACTGCACCCCAATGCATGCACACACCCCATTTGTGGCAGGAATCAGCTCTGAATTTATTTGGGAAAATCCTGCTCATCTCACACATGCAAAATTGCTACTGGCTTCAGTGAGTGAATGGGGGAGTGAGGAGCCAGGACTTGGCCCTTGGAACTGTTGGATTCAGGACCAAACAGACATTTCTGTTGGATCCCAAATTATTGATGTATTTATTCGGATTTAAAATACTAAAGCGATGGCCAGCCAAGACTGTTGGCACCTGGACGACATTGATAACACACTCAAATCCCTGCAGCATGAAGTGACCATTTCAACAGGAACTCAGCCAGTCAGACACCCACAGAAACTCCTTCCCACCCATTTCTGATTATGTGACGCACGGCCTGGGTCCTTCCCACCCCCTACCAAGTGTCTTTTGCAGTGTGCCCAGAAGGTCACCAAATCTGGGCTATTTTGGCCCAAACCGTACAACAAGTTTCAGAGTCCTGGAGGCCTCACAGAGAACACCCTGCCAGCCACCCCTCTCCTTTATAAAAAGGGGGAACCAGCTCAGGTGCCCCTGCTAGCCAGAGCTGTGGTAGTACAACATGGGGAGAGAAGTGATCCCTCAGGGAGGCCGGTCCCAGGCCATTTAGGTCTTTATAAATCCTAACCGACACCTTAACCTCAACCCAGAGCTGGGCAGCCAATGCAGATCCTGCAGCACGGCTGTAACATACTGCCAGGGAGATGCCCTGATCAGTGAGTCGCTGCTATTTGCACCAGCTTCGTTCTCTGAATGGTTCTAAGGTGCAGCCCCACATTAGGGTCATTTGAATAGTCCAATCTCAAGGTAACAAAAGCCTCGATAACACTGGCAAGGTCCAATCCCGAAAGGAAAAGTCACAATCTCCAAGCCGAGCATTGATGGTAAAAAGCTGACTGCAAAAGTTACCACCCTAGTTCCAGTGAACCCAGCTCCCCTGGTGAAGCACAGATGAGACTTACCTGCTATGTCCTGAATTGTGAGGAGAAGCAGCCACAGCACCAGAGTGGAGAGATGTCCCTTCATTGCCAGCCTGACTTGCTGTCCCTCCCACTCACTGCACTGGCTGCACCTAAGCACCTGCCAGGCCTCCTCTGTGTCTGACAAGTGACAACAAAGCAGTGGAAGGGAAATATATAGATTCAGAGGCTGGCATCAGCTGCGGGAAGGAACCAATAGCAAACCCACCTGCCTTTTTAGTTATTATCAGTGGTTTTATCTGTGACTTTATGCAGCTAAAACATCCAATAAAACTTGAAAGCAGCAAACATCACCTTATATGAGTGATGAGCCCCCTCCTGACGTCAGGTTTACCACAGCCTCAGATCATCGCGTAACCCCCAATCTCCGGAGCCGGAAGGAAAAGTTCTGTACAAACTGTATCCGTGCTGTTTCTTGCCCCGATAGATTCTATATCGTATTAAACATGAATTGGGAGACATTAGAGGCAGGTTATTTTATAAACTAGGAAAGAAATCCCTTGTGCCAAAGGTGATCATTACAAGACCAATTCCCAATATAGGACATGCCCAATTGTAGACAAGGACAACTCACTAGAACCAGGTTGTGTCACTCAGATCAGCTTTATAGAAGAATTACTCAGCAGCACCTGAAATATTGACAGTTCTTCTACTAATAGAACTTGGGGCATGGGTGAAAGTGGGCCGGTACAATGTACTGGTAAAAAGTGGCTGCCGGTATCAGCCCGTATGCAGCTGACGTTAAAGGCTGACCCCCCAACCCCACCCAAGGCCTCGCACCTTCCAGGGGCCCTGAGCCGGGCCCCCGTACTGGTAAGTGCTTAATGTTACTTTCACCTCGGCCTTGGGGTTTCCTGCCTAGACCATGATTCTTAGTGGTAGAGGCAGAGCTTAGGGCTTCCTGAGTAGGACATGACCCTCTCTTGCAGTAGCAGGTTGTCCTGCACACACCATGCCCATCAGTGCTGTCAGCAGGAGGAAGGCTCCTTAGAAACAAGTTCACTTGATTCATGGGACAGAGACAATTAAAGGAACAGGCACAAGGCAAGGGGCATATAGCACAGAATAATGACTGGCTGGCACCACACCTACCTCCTGCTCTTCCTCAAGAGAACTGTTACAAATACTTGGATTAAGGGGAAAGTCTTTAACTCTTTACCTTTGCATTTTCTCCCATGCTGCCCTTTCTGTATGGAGAAAACTCCCTGAGAAAATCTGTGCAACCAACACCTGATCCTCCTTCGAATCTCTCCTTGACTCTGCTCTGTTGTGATTCCGGAAAAAACACTTGACAGTGACTAGCTTGGCAGGGGAGGAGGTGTGCCTGTGCCTATTCCCCTTCCTTCCCTCTCCTTATTTTTTACCAAACTCCCCACCCCAATCCTGCCATTCCCCCTCACTCTGCCCTCCCATGACTTAAACAAACAGTAATAACAAAACAGGAAATTGCACCAAAATAGTGTAATGGCTCTACTGTCAATCAAACTTTAGCCCCGCCCTTTGACCCCTGCCCACCTGTCACAGGAAGTCCTGCTCCAGGGGGTGTACTTCTGGGGTCAAGCCGGACACATCACTGAAAGCAAGGTGTGTCATGTGACCCCTCTAAGAACTCCTCCCACCGCCCTCTACCAATCAGGATGGGTTTCGCCTCCTTAGGACCACTCTGGGAGGCAATTTGACCAATCGGGGGGAGTTCCAGAGTGGGGTGACCCGTCCGGAAGTGGGTCACGTGACCCCTCTAAGAACTCCTCCCACCATCCTCTACCAACCAGGAGGGGTTTCAGCTGCTGGGGACCACTTCCTAGAGGATATTTGACCAATCGGGGGGAGTTCCAGAGCAGGGTGACCGGTCCAGAAGTGTTTTGTGTGACCCCTCTAAGAACTCCCCCCAATGCCCTCTACCAATTGGGATGGTTTTTGGCCACAGAGGACTGCCCTGAGAACAGATTTAACCAAAATAGGGCAGTTTCTGGGGCGGGATGAACTGCCCAGAAGAGGGTCATGTGACCCCTCTAATAACTCCTCCCACACCCTCTGCCAATCAGAGCACAGCACCACTACCCCATAAGTCCCAGCTCCAGGCAGAAGAGAACATCTCTTACCAAGAATAAATGTTTCTAGAACTCATGGAAATGCTGAGAGGAAACATGGACTCCTTCACCACCCCTGTGAAAACTTCAGACTTTGTTTTAGCCCCAAGGGACTTCGACCATCTGTGGAGAAAGCGCTACATCAGCGACAGTTCTGAGGAGGAGGACAGAGTGGCTGAGGGGAGCCCTTTGGCCCAGCCATTGATGGATACGACCCTGAAACCCAGCTACTCGTGAGACACCCCAATGATGTGCTGGCCTCTCGTCATCCACTCCCATGGAGGAAGAAGGAGAACCCAGCTCGGGGGAGTCACTGGTGGACAAACTGAACAGAAAAGACGTCGCTCAGGTAAATGATCCATTTAGAAGTAACATTAGAAGAGAACCTAGCTCGTGTCTTTGTGTATAAGAGACCCATTTACAGCAAAAAGCTGAAATTTATGTTGTAGACTCTTGTGGGTGTGTGTGGAAACCCTAAAATGTGTTTTCAATTAAAAAAAAAACAGGGACGTCTCAGACACGTGTTTGAGTGCAATAGAGCTGACCCACCATGTTGAACTGAATGGTTTTTACCACACCCCCACTGAATAGCCAGGGTCACTGAGATTACCCACCCTTGTTGCCATCAGGGTTAATCGTATTAGTGATCAGTAATTAAATTTGACAGGTGTACACCCATAGTAAGGGAGGTGGGTGGGTGAGGATAGTGAGCTCTGATTAATATGAAATGAAATAAAACATCAGGACGCTATTGGACACTTTAAATATAACCCCAGGAGTTGGTAGAACTCTATTGGACAGTTTAAATATAACCCAGGAGTTGGTTGAACCCTATGGGTCACTCTTTCTAGCAACTCAAAGTCATTAAAATAATATATTTACAAAAATAAACAAGGGTCTAACCCAAAACTGAAATGTTTCAAGGGTTCACAAACCTCCACCATACTTTAGAACAAGCGTTTGCTCTAAAGACAATCAAACATTTAAAAGTTATGGGTATTTGTAGGGTGCTTACTATGGTTGTGATCCACCCATTTTATTTCAAAAACAACCCCCAAACTTAAAGCATGAAAGAAACATGTTTAAAAAACAAACAAACAAGCCCCAAGACATTCATTGATATCTACAATTGAATTGCTGCTGGACTGCAAGAGGAGATATGCTCCCTGTTTTTAACTCTGAAAATATATATTATATAATGTCACTCTTTGGCCATGCTGTCCTTACTAAATAATGGTACCTATCTTTATTTCTGGGTGATCTGTTTAGCATGGAATCAGTAACTTTAAGCTGCATTTGACCACCAGGCCAAGGTAAAAACTAAAAACCATTTTTAACTATAGTTGTGCTTAATACTGTTAAATTTAAAAACTTCAGGTATTACACAGATTGTATAGGGGTTTGATGCATTTAGGGAATAATACTAACTACAAATTTTGCTTGTTCTTTAACCCAAAGGCCCAAACACACATGGTAGGAAACAGAACAGTCATGTGCCAGCAACCCTTTATCCTGTGGTAGAAGGTAACTTTCTGCAATTGGCTTTTAAATGCATGTGGGTTTATTGAAAAGTATTTTGTTGCAAACTGTTGGTTTTAAACTACTGGGGTTTTATGGCTTCAAACTGATGGTATGGTGTGTTTCAAACTAACAGTGTTTTTCTGTGCAAAATGGTTTTTAAAAGGTTTTTTTTTAAGCAGTTTGGTTTTTATTCTGCAAAAAAAAAATGAGGGTTTTTTTTTTAAATGGGGTTGTTTGTCTTCTTAAAAGAGTTGGCTTTAATGTTTAAATTGTTAGTGATTCATGGGCCTAAGCTAGAGATAAGTGTGGGTGTTTAAAAAAGTATTTTGTTGCAAACTGTTGGTTTGGTGCTTTAAACTCTGTGTGTGTGTGTGTGTGCGCGCGCATGCGCAAAACATAGGTGGGTTTTTAAAAAAAGTATATGGCTGCAAACTATTGGTTTGGTGTGTTTCAAAGTAACAGGGGTTTCTGTGCAAAATGTGTTTTAAAATATATTTTAAAAGTTGGTTTTTAAAGCAGCTTGGTTTTTATTCTGCAAAATGAGATGTGTTTTTAAAAATGTTTGTGGGGTTTTTTTTTAAAGTGGTAGAAATAAACTCAAAACCTGTGTTTGTTGTACAGCCAGAAATGGATTATTTTGTTTTAAAGCTATGACTTTAAATAGAAAAACACCCTAATGAGTATTTTATTTTTTAAGTTTACAATACAGTTTCATGTTTTTTATTATAATAATGATGTTGTCTGCTTCACAGTATGGTCAAAATATGAGAGATCCTTAGACCAGAGGGTAAACAAGCTCAAAAGAAAAAGGAAAGAGACAACTGAAAAGGAAAATTCACCAGCATCAGTGCCTGATGGATGGATGAAGCCCAGTAAATATATTTTGCTTATTGGTTTGGTTGTTTTATGAGGTTGTGTATTTTAAGTAAATACATAGGTGTGGGTGAGAAAGATGGTAAAGTTAAGTTTTGTAAAATGTTTTTTCCCCCTAATCAGGCATGTGCAGCTCTCCTGACAATGCTGTAGTTGGCGCTACAGGGACACCTCCACCAGAACCGCCAAAGAACCAGGAATCTGCTTTGAGACCTTTAACAATGCCAACGCAAAACAGCACAAGAATGCAGATGAAGCATCAGGGCAGTCCAAACCTCATATACGTCAAACCCAAGGACAAAACAAAAGACTCTGGTAAAAACCAACCACGCAAACACAACTCCAGTTTCTCAGCGGCCACCACCACACCAAACCCTGAGAAAACTGTGAGGGAAAACGCCCACATTCACAAACCCGGAGCACGCGCTCTAGGGGTTGTGAATAAAAAAACAAGGACTGAGAAACCATTCTCCCAACACCATAAGCTCGTCGCAAGCTCCCCCATATTCTAGTATTTGGGAAAAGTATGATGCTTCATTCAGAAAATTGATGGACACTGTATCCTCGGGGGTTCTAAAAGAATGATATTCTAAAAAGATTTGGGGAAAATGACGCTTCGTTCAGAATACTGGTGGACGCTGTATCCTCAGGGGTTCTAAAGGAAAGGAGGGCTGGAAACTACATCAAAAATGCAAAAGCTCTTGCGGGTGACTTATTGAAAAATATTTCAATTTTTCCAAAGGGTGGCTCTGAGCAGGCGTGACTATTCGTGGAAAGGGGCCTGGGTAAAAGGGGCACCCTCAAGGGTACACATCAGCTAAGGTGTAAACAAAAGGGGGGATAAACAGATGGCTGCCAAAAAGTTCCAGGCCAGGGTCGCTGTAATTTTTTTTTTAAAGGCTAAAGAGGTAATGAGGAAAAAAAATTGATACCCCCTACTAGAGTCTCTCAAACTGGTTTATCTGAAAATGGGGAGGCAGAATCCAACCTCTGGGGTGGTGGTAACTCTCACGCAGAGTCTGATTTAGAAAATTCCCCACAAGGCTCTCTAGATGGGTCCCTGTCTAGTCCTGATGACCCTCACGGAGGCCCTTTGGAGTCTGACTCTCAAATAGCATCTGATGTAGAAGATGCCGCTTATGGTCCCTGTGACAGTCCATGCCCCTAGGGTCAGGGCCGGGTGGCCTATCCATCGCAGTCTATGAAGCAGCCCTTCAGTGCAGGGCAGCGTGGCCTAGTGGCCAGAGTCTATAGCGCCGCCCTTGGGTGCAGGACAGCGTGGCCTAGTGGCCAGAGTCTACAAAGCATTGGGGCACCCCTTATGGGGTGGGGCAGCACCGTTAGGGGGGCCCGGGCCCACCCGACTCCGCCGGGCCCCAACCCAGAGCCCTAAGAGTGGCGTAGCAACTTGCCACTGACTCAGCGGTGGGGGGGGGGGTCCTACCAAAAGATGCTGAGTTTCCCCGGGCAGGAGGTACCACTCCGTCACCCTCCCCGGGTCACTTCCTACCAGAGTCTGTGTTGGGGTTTCCCATGAGACATCGGGTCCTCTGTATTCGGCAGGGCCAGTCATCTCCAGGGGTTCCTCCAGTCGCCGGGGTGCAGGCGGGCCAGTCAGAGTCTGTGGCTGACCCTCCGCAGGAACTTCCCTGGCAGGTCCTTCCCCTGAGGCCTCCTGCCCAGAATGAGCTTGTGTCCCTCCCTTTATACTACTAGAGCACTTGGAGCATGCCTAGTCTTGCCAGGGAGGTGGGACTTCTGCTATCAATACCATGGGCTTACCCCTGTCTGGGCTAGTGCGGGGTAAGCCAGCCGTGTCACAGTCCCATAGAGAAACCCCCAAGTAACCCTGAAAATGCAGAGGTGTATATGGAGAGAGTGAAAATTTGGCAAAGTGAATTACCTAGATTTGGGGGATCAGTGTATTGTGAGGAATTTTGTTTAGTCAATCTTGAGTGAATAAATTCAGCTCAGCAGGTTGTTGAAGCCATACACAGCGGGATACAATTAGTTCTCAATGATGTTAATGGTAGGTGTGACGGGTTAGATCACAGAAACCCCCTTGGGAGCTGCCGCCCGATGTGCAAAGGCTACTTCTGTTCCTGTTTTCCCTGCCAGCTCAGTGGCTCCAGCACCCTGTCTTGCTGAAGCCAGACACACCGGTCTGCTCCAACACAGACCCAGGGTCTGAATTACCTGCCCCAAAGCTGCAGGTTTACCTGAAAACAGCTCACAGAAGTGTGCTTGTCTTTAGCACTCAGATGCCCAACCCCCAATGGGGTCTAAACCCAAATAAATCCGTTTTACCCTGTATAAAGGTTATACAGGGTAAACTCATAAATTGTTCGCCCTCTATAACACTGATAGAGAGATATGCACAGTTGTTTGCTCCCCCAGGTATTAATACATACTCTGAGTGAATTAATAAGTAGAAAGTGATTTTATTAAATACAGAAAGTAGGATTTAAGTGGTTCCAAGTAGTAACAGACAGAACAAAGTAAGTTACCCAGCAAAATAAAATAAAATGCGCAAATCTATGTCTAATTGCACTAAATACAGATAAGATCCTCACCAGTTCCAAAATGTTCCCTTTTACAGGCTAATCTTCTTTTAGCCTGGGTCCAGCAGTTACTCACACCCCCTGTAGTTACTGTCCTTTGTTCCAGTTTCCTTCGAGTACCCTGGGGGGGTGGAGAGGCTCCTTCTTTAGCCAGCTGAAGACAAAATGGAGGGGTCTCCCACGGGTTTAAATAGACTGTCTCTTGTGGGTGGAGACCCCCTCCTCACCCTCTGTAGAATCCAGTCACAAAATGGAGATTCGGAATCACATGGGCAGGTCACATGCCCATGCATGACTCAGGACTTGCAGGTAGCAGCCATTACCCACATGCTGCCTTGAACGTCCTCAGGTAGACTTCTTATGTGGATTGGAGTCTTCCAAGCTCTTTTGTCTGTTAAGTGCTCCCTGATTGAAGACTTAATTTGCACATTCCTTTCCCAAGAAGTGATCAAATGTTCTAACTAAGGCCACTTAGAAATCAAGCAATTATATAGCCAATGTTCATAACTTTGAACACACAAATGGTGTCTGCATACAACTAGGATGAACATAACCAGTAGATCATAACCTTTACATAGATATGTTACATGGCCTATGTAGCAAAACCCTATTCCAGTTATATCACACATACATTTATGAGCCCCCCTCCCCCTTAAAGCCTTATGAGGTATGCTGTCACAGTAGGGTAGGCCCTGATGATTATGCTCAGTTACGTTTAGAGAGCCATAATTTAACTAACCCTTTGTTTTCCCTCAGAAGAACTAGGGATGAGCTATCTGCTGAGGATTTCTTCAATCAGACCTCAGAGCTGCTACCGAGCAATAGAGAGTTGCATGTTGATGGGACGTTGCGCCTCGTTGTGACAGTTGTAAGAAACAGGGGTGGGGGCGGTCGTAGAGTTTTAAATTATATCCTCAGTAGTCAAATCGTCCATAAAAAGAGACAATGTTTAGTAGGCTTGACTTACACTGGTACCAATCTGTGTTTTGCGGGTGGGCTCTTGGCCGTCATGTCTGACCGTAAACCTACGGACGCAGAATTGTTAGCGGGGGCGAGAAAGTTGCATGAGAAACTGGGGTGGTCAGATTAAAAAAAGGTTCTGCTCAGTGACATAGCAATGTTTGAACAGCATTTAGCAGTCAACATACAGGTTGTGCTTTATGTGGCGAAAGGCGGATGGGGCTTTTTTAAAATGGGGGGCCCAGTGTACCCCAAGACTTTTTTCATCCTGTTGCATGATGAGCATTACTACGGAGTTCTGGATGTGAAAAAGTTGTTTTGTGCGAAAAATTATTGTTAGCTTTGCCACACGGTGTAGTCACAACCACTCTTGCAGGTATTGTTGCCACCTCTGCTTGAGCGTAACGTGCTCGGACAGCGTGGGCGTGCAGCTGAGGTGTCCTAGCTGTTGACTGTTTTGTTGGTCCAAAGAGTGTTTAGACAGACACGATGACTGTGCATCAAAAAACCAGTCAAATGCCTGTTTAAAACTTTGTGTGATACGTGTCAGTCTTACATGGACAAGCGGAACAGGTGTAAAGGGAGGTGTTGTAAGCAGTGTCAGGGTTTGATCACTGGTGATGTAGTCAGCCACCTGTGTTTTATGGATAGCATTAGAAAGCCCGAATCATTGGAAAAGTATATTTTTTACGATTTTGAATGCACGCAGGAGACGGGGTTGCATGTGCTCAATTACATTTTTGCTATGTCCCTAAAGCCAGAAAAATCTTGGGAAATTAAGGACTGTGAGGGTCTTTCTATCTTTGTTAAGACCTTTATTGGCAAAGAGTTCCAGGACTACACATTCCTAGTGCACAATTCCAAAGGTTATGATGCGTACTTAGTTATTAGACAGTTACTGAAGGAAAAGATGTGCATAGAACTGATCAGTCAGGGTAAACTAATGTGTGTGGAAGCTAAGGCTCTGGGCATTCATTTTATAGAGTCTTTAAACTTCTTGCCTGTCATAAACATACAGTTAAGGGTTAATTCCTCTTCTACCTGTAAAGGGTTAAGAAGCTCACATAACCTAGCTGACACCTGACCAGAAGGACCAATAAGGGGACAAGATACTTTCAAATCTGGGAGGGGGGAAAAGTCTTTGTCTGTTCTGTGTGTGTGCTTTTGCCGGAGAAGATCCCAGAGGCAGCCATCTAACTCCCTTTAATTTAGTAAGTAATAACAGAAGAAAGGCGTTAGGTTACTTTTATTTTTGTTTGTGATTTCCTTTGCAAAAAGAGGGAGGGTATTCTGGTTTTCTTTTTGTAACTTTAAAGTTTTACCCAGAGTGTTTTGAATCTGATTGCCTGTAAGATTATCTTCCATTCTACTCTTACAGAGATACTCCTTTCACCTTTTTTCTTTAATTAAAATTCTTCTTTTAAGAACCTGATTGATTTTTCATTATTTTAAGATCCAAGGGTTTGGGTCTGTGTTCACCAGGACTAGTTGGTAGGGATTATTCTCAAGCCTGCCCGGGAAAAGGAGTATAGGGGCTTGGGAGATATTTGGGGAGAACAGAGCTCCAAGTGGCTCTCCCTAAATGTTTGTTTAAATCACTTGGTGGTGGCAGCGTTACCTTTTAACCTAAGCTGGTAGAAATAAGCTTAGGGGATCTTTCATGTGGGTCCCCACGTCTGTACCCTAAAGTTCAGAGTGGGGAGGGGAACCCTGACACCATGAAGCTTAGCAAGCTCCTGCAGGCGATGGGGTTTGAAGGGTGCAAAGGGTATTTTCCACATTTTTTTAACACTTTAGAAAATCAAAATTATGTAGGGCCTATGCCTGGTGTGGAGCACTATGGTGTAGAAATCATGATGCCCAGGGAGACAGCAGAGTTTCTCAACTGGGATCGGGACCACAGAAAGACTTGCCAAAAGACCTTGCATATTACTGTCAGCAGGATGTCAAAATTTGGAGACAGGCCTGTATCCTATACAGAAAAGAGATTATGAAAATGATGGAGATAGGAGATATAGTAGAGAGAGGCCCTGGTAAATTCACCGAGATAAAACTGTGTATAGATCCTTTCCGGTACATAACGCTGTCATCTGTCTGCATGGCTATGTACAGGTTTATGTTTTTGGAGCCTAACACAGTAGTTCTTCTCCCTCCAGACAACTACACAGGGAGAAAAAGAGATATTCGACCCCATCTATTCAGTGGCTGTTGTATACCTCTCACGAAGAAAATATACAGATACGGCATGATTTACAAGGTGGGGAACTACAGGTAGGCCCCTACTTTTTAGACTGGTACGCCAATGTTGACGGGGTACACACGGCCTTTGAGTTTAACGGGTATTTTTTCCACAGCTGTGTCACCTGTTATTGTGAAAAAGCACAGAACCCTATGACGGGGACAACTTTTGGGTTTCTTTATTACAAGACACAGCTCAAGATTGACTATCTGCAAAGACTTGGTTTTGTAGTGAGGACGCTCTGGGAGCACGAGTGGGAGGTGATGAAAGAAACAGACAGGGAGCTTGCAGGTTTTTTAAACTGAGCCCAGTTGCCCCAGCCTCTCGTGCTATCCTGAACCTAACCCCAGGAAGAAATCCACTATTATGATTTTATCAATCTGTACCCTTTTGTAAAGAAAACCAAAGAATACCCTATCGGACACCCCAATATAGTTTATGACAAATTTGGACCTCTCGCAAATTATTTTGGAATTGAAAAAGTTAAAGTGTACCCCCCGCAAGGCCTCTTTTCCCCATTGTTACCGGTCAGAGTGGGTGGCAAGCTTATGTTCCCACTATGCCGAACCTGTGCGGAAACCGAGCAGTGGGAGACATGCACCAATACTGACGAGGAGAGGGCCATCCTGGGGACTTGGTGCATGGTGGAATTTAATGCGGCCATAGCAAAGGAGCATGCAGCGGCTAAAATCTATGAAATCTGGCATTTTAATGAAAAATCTTACAAACTCTTTTCAGAGTACATAAAATTACACCTCTGCCAGAAAGAAGAGGCTTCAGGGTATCCCAGCTGGTGCACAGGTGAAGAAAAACAAAATAACTATGTTAATGATTTCTACAAGAAAGAAGGCGTGCGTTTATGGCAACATGAGATCAGGTTGAACTCCACTAAATGCTAAATCGCTAAACTGTTTTTAAATTCTCTGTGGAGCAAATTCGTCCAAAGAACAAACCTACCCACTACCAGCATCAAGAGAGACCCTGATGAACTCTTTCAGTACCTGTTTTCCCCCAATTACAAGGTTTCATCCTGTGAGTTTATCAATGATGAAACAGCGTGCATGTCTTGGAAGCACGCAAAAGACCGATACTCGGTCCTGGCAATAACAATGTCTTCATAACCTATTTCATCACCGCTTACGCCCGCTTAGAACTATACAACCTTCTAATCAGGCTGCAAGAGCAGTGCCTGTACCACAACACTGACTCAGTGATATTTGTGAAAAGGGAGGGTGACTGGAATCCCCCCCTGGGGGATTATTTAGGGGACCTCACGAACGAGATCCCGCCAGATCAACACATCACCGAGTTTGTGTCAGCAGGCCCGAAAACATAGGGGTATAAGCTGTCGGAAGGAAAGGCTTGTATGAAAGTCAAATGGATTACCCTGAACATAGCAAAGTGTGAAAAGATCAACTTTGACAGTATGAAAGATCTAGGGCTGGACTATTGCACGGGCCTGCGAGAAAACACCTCAAAAAGATAGAGGTGCAGCAGCCCTCTATCGTAAGGAACAAAAATCAGTGGCAAATAGAGACAAAAACCCTGAAGAAAACTCAGAAAGTCATTTACAACAAGAGGGTCATAGGAGAAGGGTTTAAAACCTTGCTCTATGGCTTTTGAAAATGGATACGAGGTGGAAACACCCCTTTTCTGCAATTTTTGTGGGGCCTAGCAACTGGGGGAAAAGTTAATTTATAACAAATGTGTTGGATAATGCCGAACAAATGTTGTTTGTTATGCCTGAGAATATTGTGTGGCGTTAAAGTTGTTGGCAACCTCTGTATAAAAAACTGCTCTGTAAATATCCCTTTATGAATTTTGTGGAGGGGCTGCCTGATGTTTTTCAGGATGATCATTTGTTTGCTGCCAATAAAGTAAATATGATTATCACTCTGAAACCTATGATTATCATAGACGATCTGATGAACTCTGCTTGTGAAAGTGATGAAATCGAGAAAGACTTTACCAAGTACGTGCGTCACAGGAACCCGAGCATTATCTATATAGTCCATAACATATTTTGTCAGGGGAAAAAAGAGTCGCACGATTAACCTAAACACATAGTACATGGTTCTGTTCACAAACCCCAGAGATAAATTACAAATTGCTATGCTAGCTCAGCAATTGTACCCCAGTACAGCTCAATTCTTTCTAGAAGCTTTTGAGGATGCTACCAAAAGACCTTATGGCTACCTGGTGGTTGATTTAAATGCTTCCACACTAGAAGCTTACAGACTAAGAACTGGTCTTTTCCCTCCAGACTGGCCGGCAGTTTATACTTTGAAAAGAACAACAACCGGGTATAAAAAGAGATGAATTATTGGCAAGCCCCTTTTTAACAGTCGGGGTTGCTGACCGAAAACATGTCTAGCTGCTTGAAGAGAAACCTGGTCCTTTGAAAATTCCTTAGCAAATCATCCCCACAGCAAAGGAGGGCTATACTGTGTTTGGCATCTGACGATTTAGTAGCGGCCATCTCAGAAAGAGCACTCAATACCTTAAAAGGAAATGTACCTTTGACACAAAATCAAGTGCGTGTGCTGAAAAAGAGACGCACACTTATAAAAACTCTGTATAATAAAAGGGTTTCACTTAAAAGAAAGAAGCATCTGGTGAAGCAGTCTGAGGGGTTTATCGGACCTCTGTTAAGTTTTGCTATCCCTCTGATAATGGGGCTTTTGACTAATCAATAATGGAGTATGCAGAAAAAATGTACCTGGTGCCCAGCTGCCAGTTGGAGCAATTAAGAGCTCCCCCTCCTGTGGAGGAAAATATCAGAACGACCGCAACTCGCTTACTGGATGCTGAAATGAAGTCTGTTCTTCAAAGAACTGGCTTAGCCGACTACGAAAAGGCTAAACTTTACAGTGCCGTGCTTCAAAGGTACCTAACGTACGTGGAGCAGAGCGATGCGGATAAAGGGAAAATAAGTCTGTTCCTACTGGGAGTGTTTGGGATCTCCAAACCCCCATCAACACCAAAGACCTCAGACTCTGTTGCTCAGGAGGTTTTGGATAACATGAATAAGCCTTGGATTATGAGCGGTTTAAAGATTCTGTGTTAAGGTGGTTCAGGGTTACTCCTGATTCTTACAGAGTTAAGTTTAGAAAATTTAGAATGTTTAATGATTGTACTTTTGCGGAATGTGCCCATAAACTAATGGGTTTTGTTAAAAAGTGGGTTGTGGGAGCAAAAACACATGGCAGTTTTGAAAAAAATGCTGGATTTAATAACTTTGGAACAGTTTTTAGACATTGTGCCTGACCATGTGAAAGCTGCTGTTTGTGATAGAGAAGCTGCAGAAATTGCGGATGCCCATTCCCAAAACAGGGCTCAGGAAGGGTGGAAATCCCATGGGAAAGCTAATCACCATTCACCCCAGTTCAAGAGGAGGGAAGGATTTAAAAATAAACCTGGCCCTGACTCTTATAAAGGAGCTCATGGGGGCCCAGAGGGTAGGAACTCGCAACCCAAGAATAAACAGGTTAAATGCTATCATTGTGGTGTGCTTGGCCACATGAGACCAGATTGCCTGACCCTGAAGGGCAGCCCAAAACCAGCAACCCCAAATGCCACGGTAAATGCCAACTCCATTATTCTGAGCACCCAGGCTAAACCAAGCCACAAGAGCACCACCTCAAGTCCAGGTACAAGCATAGCAGTGGCTAATGTCAACCCCATAGTCTCTAGTAGTATGGGAGGAGGTGGTGAGCTCACCAGTTATGTTAGAACTGAGGCATGGCAAGGGAGTGAGAGATTTATTAAGGAGGCAAAGATCAATGGTGCTGAATGCACGGGATGGCGAGATACTGGCTCTGATGTGACTATAGTGAAGGGACCTCTGGTGAAGCCCGAGGATATGTTGCCAGGGGAGTATGTGACGGTAGTGGCACTATCTGAGTATTCTGTGAACCTGATGGCTAAAATACACCTTGAGTGGGATGGCTTTAAAGGGGATGTGAAGGCTGCTGTCCGTGATTTAATTGCGGCTGATGTTTTGGTAGAAAATAACATACTGGAGGTGCCTGGCCAAGTTAATGTGGTAACCAGGTCACAAAGAGAGTTTGTGTCTGAGGCAGATACCCTAACTGATGGCAGTGAGAGGGACTGCAAACAAACAGAGTGTCTCTCACGTTGGTTCAGGCGAGGATTTGTCTGAGGTATCAGAGATGGTTCTGAATTTGAATGAAACCCAGAAGGAATTCATTGTAGCCCAGCAGAGTGATGTGTCACTAGAGAGAGCCAGGAATGATGCTCAGAGTCAGGTCCCAGCTAGTGAAGAGAGAGGCAGGTTTTTCATGTGGGATGGGCTGTTGTATAGGGAGCCTCCTAGGGGAAGGAAGCATTCCCTAGCAGCAGTTCACAAACAGCTTGTGGTACCTGAGAGTTATTGCAGTGATTTATTGAAGTTGGCTCATGATGGTCCATTTGCAGGACATCTGGGTATAGGCAAAATGTGTAACAGGCTAGAGCAAAATTTCTACTGGCCTCACCTCTTTAGGTCAGTGAGGGAGTACTGCAGGAGCTGTGAACTGTGCCAGAAGTGTGAGGGGTTAAGGGGGCCTAGCAAGGTGCCACTCCAACCTCTGCCCATTATTGGGGAGGCTTTTGCCAGAGTGTCTGTGGATATTGTGGGGCCACTCCCAAAATCACCAGATCCAAGAGCCCCTCGGCCTCTCCTGAGGTGAAAGTAAGCCGGTCCGGTACAGTACGGCATACTGGCAAGAGCTGGTACGCCGTGTGGGACTGGACCAGCTTCTCCGGTGGTGATTTATAGGGCCCAGGGCTCCAGCTGCTCCGGGGAGCCCTGGGCCCTTTAAATCACCGCCGGAACTCCAGCAGCCGGGCTCGGGTGGGGATTTAAAGGTCCCGGAGCTCCGGTCCCTGCGGGGAGCTCCGGGCCCTTTAAATCACCGCGGGAGCCCCGCTGCCGGAGCTCTGGCGGTGCTTTAAAGGACCCCGGGTTCCCCGCAGTGGCCTGAGCCCCGGGCCCTTTATATCGCGTCCGGAGCCCTGCCACTGCTACACCAGCCCTAGCCCAAGCCCTGCCGCCCCGTGGTAGTGGCAGCAGGGCTCCCGCGGTGATTTAAAGGGCCCAGAGCTCTGCGGCAACCAGAGTCCCGGGCCCTTTAATTCGCACCTGAGCCCCGGGGTTCCCAGATGCCTCTGCAGCTGGTAAGTCTGGGGTGATTTAAAGGCCTCTTCTGGTTGAGGCCACGCCCCGCTCAGGACTCTGGCGTGCCAGTAAGTCCTTTAAATTACTTTCACCCCTGGGCCTCTCCCATTGTGATGGTGCCCAAAAAGGATAAAACCATGAGATTTTGTGTGGATTATAGGAAGCTAAATGCTATAACTCAGTCTGAGCATTACCCCACACCCAGAATAGAGGCTCTATTGGACACACTGGGGGTGGGGCAAAGTTTATAAGCACCCTGGATCTGACTAGGGGGTACTGGCAAATACCCCTAGATGCTGATACAGAAGAAAAATCCACTTTCATAGTGGAATCTGGCCTGTATGAGTTCAAAGTGTTCCCCTTTGGGATGCGAAATTCAGGAGCTACTTTCATGAGACTTATAAATGAGGTTTTCTTAGTCTGTAATTTTTCGCAAGGACCTATATAGATGACCTAGCCATCTTCAGCAATTCATGGCAAGATCACCGTAACCACATAGGAATTGTGTTGCACCGGCTCAGGGAGGCCAATCTAACTGTTAAAGTTTCTAAATGCAGAATGGGAGCTGCTGAGGTAACCCACCTGGGGCACAGGGTAGGCAATGGGCAACTGCACCCCGAGCCTTTAAAGGTGGAGGCCATTAAGAACTGGCCTACCCCTAGAACTAAGAAGCAGGTTCAATCATTCATTTGTCTGGCCAACTATTAGAGGAGGTTTGTAAAGGAATTCAGTGACATTGTTGCTCCCATCACAGACCTAACAAAAAAGGAAAAACCAGACGGGGTGCTGTGGATGGAGGCCTGTGAGCAGGGATTTCAAAGCATAAAGAGTACTTTGGCCAAAGAGCCTCTTTTGGCCAGCCCTGATTTTGAAAAGCCTTTTTTGCTATGTACGGACGTTTCCAATATTGGGCTGAGGGCAGTGGTAATGCAAGAGGGGGCAGGAGGTAAGAGACATCCCGTGGCATAGTTAAGCAAGAAATTGTCCCCCACTGAACAAAATTACGCTACCATTGAGAAGGAAAATATTATGGCTAATGCATTGTCCAGGGTGGGGAGTCCTTAGGATGCAGTCAGTGATGTCTGGCCATCCCTTCCTGCATCAATTTTGCATTGGGGGGTGTGACATTATTGACACAAACTGGGACCGTATAGATCGTTGTTGCAACCAAGGTCCTGTAGTGGCACCAAATCTTGTATCAAGAGGGTCAAATAAGGTGTCTAAGATAAGGTTATGGTTTGCTGGTTATGACTATGCTATCTGTATGCATGTATCATTTTTGTATTTAAAGTTATAAGTATTGGCTCTATACTGTCTGTATTTCAAACTTGCACTATGCTTCTGGGTGACACCCCAGACAATTTGGCGTCAGCACTGCCTAGCCTGCTTGATGGCCCATTAAGGACCATCAGCTATATAACTGACCCACTGAGAGAAGGCAGATACACCTTGTGACTCAGCAAGGCATGCCGGGACATGCCTATGGACAGAACTCTAAGGTTTTTCTATGACACGTCCTGGATAGCTTGTTTTTGGAACAAAGGAAGCAGAGGCCACATGGCAAGAGACTATAAAAGACTGCTGCATCTCCTCCATCTTGTTTTCAATACCGCTTCTAACCACTGGAGGAACTTTGCTACACTGAAACTCTGAACAAAGGACTGAATGACCCATCCAAGCTGTGGATGTACTCCAGAGACTTGATTTGAGCCTGCAGATAGTTCCATCACTGCTACAAGCCTGAACCAAGAAATTTGCCATTACTGTATGTAATTGATTCCTTTAACAAAGTTTTAGCTCTCATCTATATTTCTTTCTTTTTATGAATAAACCTTTAGATTTTAGATTCTAAAGGATTGGCAACAGCATGATTTGTGGGTAAGATCTGACTTGTATATTGACCTGTGTCTGGGGCTTGGTCCTTTGGGATTGGGAGAACCCTTTTTCTTTTACTGGGTATTGGTTTTCATAACCATTCATCCCCATAACGAGTGGCACTGGTGGTGATACTGGAAAATTGGAGTGTCTAAGGGAATTGCTTGTATGACTTATGGTTAGCCAGTGGGGTGAGACCAAAGTTCTCTCTGTTTGCCTGGTTTGGTGTGTCTTAATAATCAAGGAAACCCAGCCTTGGGCTGTAACTGCCCTGCTCTAAGCAATTTGTCCTGAATTGATACTCTCAGTTGTGTCCCGCCAGAGGCTGCATCGTTACAGGGTAACAGTTGTTGCTTTGGCTTACTAGGTGGTCTCCCAGCGGAACGTCCAACTGGCTAAAAATAGATGCCACTGGGTAATTCACCAGACCCACCTCGGCGTCCCTGGCTAGTTCAGTTCCATCTCCTTTTACAATCTTGCAACACAGGTACAGCAGCGTATTGTTCAAATCCATATAATCTATGCCATTCCCTGCTATAAAAAGTCAATGGGGGCAGACTCCGTAATGGTCGATAGAGGCGGCATCTCGATGTAGATGCTTTTCTCGATGCTGGTCTGCGTGGGGGCTATTTGGAACAAGTCTAGTTTGGATTTGGTGCACTCTTCAGACCCGCAGCAAACAAAAGCCATGTTGATTAAAATATCTCTCTTTAACCAGGCGGAGAGCGTCTCCTCTTTCCCAGGCTTCCTCTTAGACTTTTGCTTATGGCTGGCCCTGCGCCTCAAAGGCCTTCTTTTAAAGGGTTTCGGGGGACCTGTGCGTTACGGGTATGAAGCATTTCTCTTTCTCTTCCTCCTTTTAATGTACATCAGCCCCAATACCTCCTGTGAAGCTGGATTCCCCACCTTCTCCAGAACAGCGCTGGCTTACCACGTCTCTAGCTATGTTTTGAGCGGCGGTTTTTACGTGGGGTTTAATAATCTCTAGCCCCCTCCTCAAAAGCGGTACGGCTTTTCAAAAGAGGCTACAGAATATTCCGCCCACACCAGCCCCGTACATCATGGGGGCCTCATAATATCCAGGAAGGGCGTATCCAGCCTGGGCTTTGTAATAGTTCCTGTAGATGGTGGGGTCGCCATAATTTTTTAGTATCAGAGGGGTAGCCGTGTTAGTCTGGATCTGTAAAAGCAGCAAAGAATCCTGTGGCACCTTATAGACTAACAGAGGTTTTGCAGCATGAGCTTTCGTGGGTGAATACCCACTTCTTCGGATGCAAGTAGTGGAAATCTCCAGGGGCAGGTATATATATGCAAGCAAGAAGCAAGCTAGAGATAACGAGTTTAGTTCAATCAGGGAGGGTGAGGCCCTGTTCTAGCAGTAGAGGTGTGAAAACCAAGGGAGGAGAAACTGGTTCTGTAGTTGGCAAGCCATTCATAGTCTTTGTTTAATCCTGAGCTGATGGTGTCAAATTTGCAGATGAACTGAAGCTCAGCAGTTTCTCTTTGGAGTCTGGTCCTGAAGTTTTTTTGCTGCAGGACGGTGACCCTAACATCTGCTATTGTGTGTCCAGGGAGGTTGAAGTGTTCTCCTACAGGTTTTTGTATATTGCCATTCCTAATATCTGATTTGTGTCCATTTATCCTTTTCCTTAGAGACTGTCCAGTTTGGCCTATGTACATAGCAGAGGGGCATTGCTGGCATATGATGGCGTATATTACATTGGTGGATGTGCAGGTGAATGAACCAGTGATGGTGTGGCTGATCTGGTTAGGTCCTGTGATGGTGTCGCTGGTGTAGATATGTGGGCAGAGTTGGCATCGAGGTTTGTTGCATGGATTCGTTCCTGAGTTAGAGTTACTTTGGTGCGGTGTGCAGTTACTGGTGAGAATGTGCTTCAGGTTAGCAGGTTGTCTGTGGGCGAGGACTGGCCTGCCACCCAAGGTTTGTGAAAGTGTGGGATCATTGTCCAGGATGGGTTGTAGATCTCTGGTGATGCGTTGGAGGGGTTTTAGCTGGGGACTGTATGTGATGGCCAGTGGAGTCCTGTTGGTTTCTTTCTTGGGTTTGTCTTGCAGTAGGAGGCTTCTGGGTACACGTCTGGCTCTGTTGATCTGTTTCCTTATTTCCTCGTGCGGGTACTGTAGTTTTGAGAATGCTTGGTGGAGATTTTGTAGGTGTTGGTCTCTGTCTGAGGGGTTAGAGCAGATGCGGTTGTACCTCAGTGCTTGGCTGTAGACAATGGATCTTGTGGTGTGCCCGGGATGGAAGCTGGAGGCATGAAGGTAGGCATAGCGGTCGGTAGGTTTTCGGTATAGGGTGGTATTAATGTGACCATCACTTATTTGTACTGTGGTGTCCAGAAAGTGGACCTCCCGTGTAGATTGGTCCAGGCTGAGGTTAATGGTGGGGTGGAAGCTGTTGAAATCTTGGTGGAATTTTTCCAGAGTCTCCTTCCCATGGGTCCAGATAATGAAGATGTCATCAATGTAGCGTAGGTAGAGAAGGGGCGTGAGTGGACGGGAGCTGAGGAAGCGTTGTTCCAGGTCGGCCATAAAAATATTGGCATATTGTGGGGCCATGCGGGTGCCCATAGCGGTGCCACTGATCTGGAGATACATATTGTCATCAAATTTGAAATAGTTGTGTGTGAGGATAAAGGCACAGAGCTCAGCAACCAGTTGTGCTGTGGCATCATCAGGGATACTGTTCCTGACAGCTTGTATTCCATCTGTGTGTGGGATGTTTGTGTAGAGAGCCTCTACATCCATGGTGGCTAGGATGGTGTTTTCTGGAAGGTCACCAATGCTTTGTAGTTTCCTCAGGAAATCAGTGGTGTCACGGAGATAGCTGGGAGTGCTGGTGGCATAGGGTCTGAGTAGAGAGTCCACATATCCAGACAGTCCTTCAGTGAGAGTGCCAATGCCCGAGATGATGGGGCGTCCAGGATTTCCGGGTTTGTGGATCTTGGGTAGTAGATAGAATAACCCTGGTCGGGGCTCTAAGGGTATGTTGATTTGTTCCGGTGTTAGTGTAGGGAGTGTCCTGAGTAGATGATGCAGTTTCTTAGTGTATTCCTCAGTGGGATCTGAGGGAAGTGGCCTGTAGAATTTGGTATTGGAGAGTTGTCTGGCGGCCTCCTTTTGGTAGTCAGACCTGTTCATGATGACTACAGCACCTCCTTTATCAGCCTCTTTGATTATAATGTCAGGATGGTTTCTGAGGCTGTGGATGGCATTGCGTTCTGCACGACTTAGGTTATGAGGCAAGCGATGTTGTTTTTCCACAATTTCTGCCTGTGCACGTCGGCGGAAGCATTCGATGTATAGGTCCAGACTGTCATTTCGACCCTCAGGGGGAGTCCATGTGGAGTTCTTCTTCTTGTGCTGTTGGTGGGAGGGTAACTGTGTATCGGTGCGATGTTCAGTGTTGTCCTGAAAGTATTCTTTGAGTCGGAGACGGCGAAAGTAGGCTTCCAGGTCACCGCAGAACTGTATCATGTTGGTGGGGGTGGCAGGGCAGAAAGAGAGTCCCCGAGATAGGACAGACTTTTCATCTGGGCTGAGTGTGTGGTTGGATAGATTGACGATATTGCTGGGTGGGTTAGGGGTACCACGGTTGTGGCCCCACGTAGCAGGTAGGAGTTTTGACAGCTTACAGTCCTTTTTCCTTTGTAGAGAGGTGAAGTGAGTAATGTAGATCTCCTGTCTTATTTTAGTGAAGTCCGTTTGTATGGAAGTTTGGTTATTAATGAGAGTCTCCAGGTTGGAGAGCTCTTTTTTGATGTTTTCCTGTTTGTTGTATAGGATGCTGATCAGGTGGTTCCTCAGTTTCTTTGATAGAGTATGGCATAATCTCTCACTGTGGTCTGTGTGGTATGTAGATAGCAGTGGATTTTTTACCTTTAGTCCATTTGGTATGATGTCCATCCGTTTGCATTTGGAAAGGAAGATGATATCTGTCTGTATTTGTGCAAGTTTCTTCATGAGGTTGATTTAGGATTGCCATAATAGTGTTTTGCTTTTTCGAAACCTCGCTCACTCTGGTGACGCAGGTGCAGCTTGACGATCACCTTGCCAAAGTGAAATGAGATGTGTTTGTTCTGATCTGTCTTTATTTCAGTGGTGATGGTGTCGATGTGGTGTTTAGTGACAGGGACGTAATGAGGTTTATCATAGGTGATGGTGACAAACTCGTTCCTTGCTCAGACAGGGACACAGCATAATAGGGGAATGGAAAAGTCCCCCACAAACTGATGTTCTACAATATCCGTGTACAGATACAAGGAGTTGAAACCCCCTCTGATGTCTGCCAAAAAGTGGATTTTTTGGACGCTGCGCTTGGGGCCCAAACCCAGAATGTTAGCTAGCTCCCCGCCAGTAGAAAACATATAAGTAAAATCGGTGGATTTAAGTCTAACTTTTCTACCCACAGGGTCGTAGTTCATGACCACCTCAGGCGGTCCTGGGTGACGATCTACGGTATTGTTCATATGATCCAGTAATTCGGGTATGGACACGTAATAACCTCGTCGTAGGATGAAACTCCACGTCATATCTCCAAAGGTGATTTTAAAAGGGGTGTCTTCAGTGATAGTGTTCCAGCTATGCAGGTATTGTATTTCCACTAACCCCACCTCCCAGGCACCCGGGAGATCCAGGGCTTAATTAGCCGTATTGTAAACTTCGAGCTGGTATTTTGGGGAAAAATTGCAGAGCTGGCGTTGCTGGGCAAAGTAAAGTAAAACCCGCCGTCGCTCATTTCTCTCTCTCTCTCTGTCTTTGCAGGAGGAATCTTTTTTGTTCATGTCTAAATGTCACAGAGTTGAGAAGCTTCCACCCAGCTGTTAAACTTATTGGGCCACCCCAACCATTTCACCAGAAGCTGCTTTTTTCTCCCTTTTCCTTTCTCCACTAGAACTTTTTCAATCCTGTAAATCCTGCCTCGTTTGGGGTTTACTTTTTGTAATTCTTCAGGGTAAAAAGATCCAGTAACTGTCTCACCCCTGCAATCTTTTAATCAGTATACAGGTCTCTGGCCCCTGGTTAAGGCTTCATCCACTATGAATATCTCATTGGTAAACGTCTGTTCATAACCTTTTTCAAAAGCTCCTTTGGTTTTAGATAGTCTCATGTGGTCGCCTTTTCTAAAAGGGGCAACATCAGCGGGTCTGGTACGTATAGTTCTGTGAACGCTCTGGTTGTAACTCTTTATAAAGTCAGGTAACACATTGATGTAGTGAAAGGTGTTATGCGCTGTAAAATACCTCCACATCCTAATTTTTAAAGTTCTGTTAAATCTCCCCACAACTCCTGCTTTGACTTCATTATTAGTAACACAATGGTGAACGCCATGCCGCTTTAACAATCTGCTTAAAGGTTTGTTTAAAAATTCTTTCCCCCAATTGGTTTGTAATTTTTGAGGCACGTAACCTTTGCTGAAAATAGCTTTAAAGGCCTTGGATACCTCACCACTCGTCTTGTCTTTCAGGCCTAAGGCCCAGGCATATTTGGATAGAATGTCTATCACTGTTAAGATGTACTTAAAACTGCTGTTGTGTTTGGAGAACTGGTGCATATCCACCAAATCTGCCTGCCATTGTGCATCCACAGCTGAAACAATGGTCTTGTTTCTTTCTTGATTTGTGTAAGGTGTAAGCATCCTAAAAGCCAAGCTGTTACCTGTCTTCTATTTAAACTTTTACTATGCTTTTTGGACACTTGAAAAAGAGGGTTCACCCTGCCGAAGCTCTCAACTTCCCTGGGGGTGTAATATATTTTCTTTAACAGAGTCGTCTGTGTAGACATGACTATTACTTGTATTGTCTTTTACTAACATAAGTATGGAGGGGGGACACATTCACATTGACACATTGAAATAAGTTTTATTAATCGCCTGTTTTAACACGACTTTTTACAGCCACCTCCAGAAATGGACACCATGACCCCTACCATTAGGGAGTCTGAGCTGGTTCATTCCTCCATTTTGTTCTTTTCTGGATTGTCCTCTCGAGATCCCTGTCTCAGGCAGGAGCAAAAACAGCTGAGGCAGGATAGATTTACCCCCATAGGGCTACCAATGTGTAATTTCTCAAAGGCCTCTAGAAAGACATTGTCGAGCTGTTGAGAGATTTTCAGAAAAGAAAAGGTGTAAGTTCCCACTATTTGTTTTAGATTTATGCAACCCCAGTTCCTAACCCTATTACACACACACACACACACACACACACACAAATCCTCTAACGTTACTTCTTAATTGTTAATTTACCTGAGCAATGTCTTTTCCATTCACCTTGTCCACCGGTGACTCCCCCGAGCCGTGCTCACCTTCCTCCATAGAGGTGGACAAGGAGAGGCCATCAAGCTCGTCGGTCTGCCTCACAAGCAGTTGGGTTTCAGGGTTGGGTTCCGGCGTATCCATCAACGGTTGAGTCAAAGGGCCCTCATCTGAACTGTCGCTGCTGTAGCGCTTTCTCCACACAAGTCCAAAGGTGCTCAGGACTAAAACAAAGTCTAAAGTTCTCATGGGGGTGGTGAAGGAGTCCATGTTACCTCTCAGCATTTCCATGATTTCTAAAAACACGTGTTCTTGGTAAGAGATGGCGTCTTCTGCCCAGCACTGGGACTTATGGGGTGGTGGTGATGCACACTGATTGGCAGAGGGCAGTGGGAGGAGTTCTTAGAGGGGTCACATGACCCTCTTCTGGGTGGTTCATCCCACCCCAGAACCTGACCTATTTTGGTCAAATCTGCTCTTGGGAGTGGTCCCCAGTGGCTGAAACCCATCCTGATTGGTAGAGGATGGTGAAGGAGTTGTTACAGGGGTCACATGACCCACTTCCAGATGGGTCACCCCACCCCAGAATTCCCCCCAATTGGTCAAATCTCCTCTCAGGGCGGTCCTACGGGGGCGAAACCCATCCTGATTGGGAGAGGGCAGTGGGAGGAGTTCTTAGAGGGGTCACATAATACACCTTGATTCTGGTCATGTGTCCGGCTTGACCTCGGAAGTAATACCCCCGGGGCGGGATTTCCTGTGACAGGTAGGTAGGGTTTAAGGGGTCAAGGGGCGGGGATAACATTTGATAGATGGTAGGGTCCTTATACTACTCACCGATCATCACCATGTGAATTTGCTTGTATGTTATTTCTCCCATATCCAATCCTGCATCTGTTCTTGAGTGTTTTAAATTGTCAGCTTTCTGGATCTTGGAGTGTGTCTGTATCTGTGACCTGAATGGGCCGTTGGGTGCTACAATAATATACATTAAATAACAATTTGATTATTAATAATAATTAATAATTAATCCACCTCCTGCTTTATTACCAGGAGGTTGAAAGAAGAAAGAAGGCTGCACGAGTTAAAAATAAACCAACCTGGCTTAGAGGGGAATTGAAGGCTGTTATAAAAATTATATATATGTGATAAGAATGAGTATATATGAGCCATCAGGAATTGTAGAAAATTGACAAGGGAAGCAAAGGCATACAAGGAGAAATCTATAGCAAGCAGAATTAAAGACAATTGGAAGCAATTTGTAAAGTATACTAACAACAAAAAGAATCCTAAATATGGTATCAGTCTATTTACTAGATGGAAATGGTACAATTATCAGTAGCAATGCAGAAAAAACCCAGACGTGTTCACTAATTTTTTTATTCCATATTTGGGACAAAGTCAGATGATGTAGTCATATCACATGAGGATAAGAATGATGATGAAGAAGAAATTCAGGAGAAATTTTAAACAGCAGCTACCATTAGACATTTTAGAATCAGCAGGTCTGGATAACTTGCAACCAAGAGTTTTAGAAGAAGTGGCCAAGAAGCTGTCCGAATCATAAATATTGGTTTTCAGTAACTCTTGGAACGCTGGAGAAGCTACAAAACATTAGAAGAAAGCTAATGTTGTGCCAATATTTAAAAAGGGTGAACAGCATGACATAGGTAATTGTAGGCCTGTGAGACTGACATTGATTCCAGGCAAAATAATAGAACTTATAATATGGGACTCATATAATACAGAATTAAATGAGTGTAATACAATTAATGGGTATCAAAGTGAGTTTATGGAAAATGGATCCTGTCATATTAACTTGATATCTCTTTCTGGTGAAATTACACATTTTATTAATAAATAGCATCATCGTGGCTATATACTAAAAACTGGCTACCTGACAAGTGGAGCCATTGATAAGTTTAAGGTGCAAATTGCACAGGTCACTAATAACAGGTTCCTTACTCAGGGAGCTACCTGAGATTATTATCAAGTGAGATTGGTGAATCTGACAAATAGAAATAGGAAGACTTTATTTAAATTTATTTAAAATCCAAATAAATCCAAGCATAATTATATGAACACAAATACATATAACACAACACCCCCACAGCTCGCATTCTTGCAATCTTATGGAGACCATTAGAGATAAAGATGAAGATGCACAGTAAGTGGAAAGCACCCAAAGTTGGCAGTGACAATCTGTTTCCAGCATCCTGTCATCCCAATGTCTCAACTAAGGGTTGGTCTGAGCATCTTTTTATAAAAGGGATGAAATAGGTGAGGTAATATCTTTATCTGCAAACATCTTTTTATACCCATTTTCCTTATGTCCACACATCCTTGATTTAGGTCTCTGCCCGTTGCCCTTATTTATCATTCCGGGGCCCATAATTTAGATTCTGGTTGCTAGCATTAGCTCTTTTTGTGTCATTCTTTTTTCAGTGGTTTCAATACATAAATGTGGTTCCTCCATGTTACAAATCACCATAAATCCCCTAGAAATCCATTGTTTCCAGCTTCTGTGGTGTCCTTGTGTATCGTAAACTATTGTTAAATCTTATAATGTTAGGTTAAGCTGTCATGCTAACTCCTTTCCTACATAGGCTATCATAACTATTAACAGATCCACTAGGCCTCAGCTTATTGTCAAGCCTTCATTAGTTGGTACACAGATTCTTATAGGTTTCAGAGTGGTAGCTGTGTTAGTCTGTATCAGCAAAAACAACGAGGAGTACTTGTGGCACCTTAGGGTATGGCTACACTTGCAGCTGTACAGTGCTATGAGTTAAACCTGCCTTCGTACAGCTGAGTAGGGAAAGCGCTGCAGTCTGTCCACACTGACAGCTGACAGCACACTGTCGTGGCCACATTTGTGGCACTTGCAGCGGCATTGGGAGCAGTGCATTATGGGCAGCTATCACACAGAGCACCTCTTCCCATTTTGGCACCATGGGTTGTGGGAAGAGGGCGGGGGGGCGGGGCATTCTGGGTCCTGTCCCAACGCCCCGTGATGCATCGTTTCGCATCCCAGCAATCCCTGTGTTTCCGTCCACATTTGGCGCCATTTGGCGCCATCTTTCAATGCCATCTTTCAACGGTTTCTGTGCAGCGCGATCTGTGTTCTGTTTCAGTCTGCGGGCAATGGAGCCCGAATTGCTGAGGAGTATGCTGAGGAGTCTCGCCAGCACGTCACGTTTGGCAGTCGAGCTATTCCTTAAGATCCAAAGTGACAGTGAGGAGTCCAACGATGATAGCGAGTCACGTAACGCGTACGACATGAAATTCCTTGTGTCATTCACGAACATGCTCAGCACCGTGGAACGCCGCTTTTGGGCCCGGGAAACAAGCACTGAGTGGTGGGATCACATCGTCCTGCAAGTCTGGGATGACGAGCAGTGGCTGCAGAACTTTCAGATGAGAAAAGCCACTTTCATGGGACTGTGTGAGGAGCTCGCCCCCACCCTGCGGCGCAAGGACACGAGATTGAGAGCTGCCCTGCCGGTGGAGAAGCGGGTGGCTATTGCAATCTGAAAGCTGGCAACTCCAGACAGGTACCGATCGGTCACGAACCAGTTCAGAGTGGGAAAGTCGACCGTTGGAATCGTGTTGATGCAAGTTTGCAGGGCCATTAATTGCATCCTGCTCAGAAGAACCGTGACTCCGGGTAACATGCAGGAGATTGTGGATGGCTTTGCACAAATGGGTTTCCCTAACTGTGGAGGGGCGATAGATGGGACGCATATTCCGTTTCTGGCACCACCCCACCTAGCATCTGAGTATGTTAATCGGAAGGGGTATTTCTCTATGGTTCTCCAGGCGCTTGTGTATCACCGTGGGCGTTTCATTGACATTAACACAGGCTGGCCCGGAAAGGTGCATGATGCACGCATCTTTCGGAACACTGGCCTGTTCAGGAAGCTGCAGGCCGGGACTTTTTTCCCAGAGCGGAAGATCACAGTAGGGGAAGTCGAAATGCCCATTGTGATCCTGGAAGACCCCGCTTACCCATTAATGCCGTGGCTCATGAAACCCTACACAGGGAGCCTTGACAGCAGCAAGGAACGGTTCAACTACAGGCTGAGCCGGTGCCGAATGACTGTGGAGTGTGCTTTTGGTCTTTTAAAGGGCCGCTGGCGATCTCTGTATGGGAAGCTGGACTTGGCTGAAAACAACATCCCCGCAGTTATATCCGCGTGCTGTACCCTCCATAATATTTGTGAAGGGAAGGGTGAAAGATTCAGTCAGGCATGGACCCCCAATGTTCAACACCTGGAGGCTGAATTTGCACAGCCAGAGAGCAGGGCTATTAGAGGGGCCCAGCACGGGGCTGCAAGGATTAGGGATGCCTTGAGGGAGCAATTTGAGGCTGAAAACCAGCAGTAATGTCTGGTGCCCTGCACGGGACTGAAGTGCAGTGGTTCCAATGTTAGTAGGAATCTGTGTTTGCTAAGCTGATTTGCAGTGCCTTTTACTTTATGCAATAATAAAGAATGTTTTCAAAGCCAAAAAAATCCATTTATTGAAAAGAAAATTCATTTACTGAAAAGAAACACAACTGTTTGGGAATCAGAAAGGGCAATGGGGTGGGATGGGGAACGGTACAATCACAGATTTGCGTATGTCCTGTCTGGAGTGCTGTGCAATGAGTGCTGCACTTCAGGATGGCTATACTGCATGGTGATGGGGGTTGAGTGCAGAGGGTAAGGGTCGTAGTTCTCATGGCTGCTTGGTGAAGATACAGGTGTTGGAGGCAGCTGGTGGCGGTAAGAACCCGGATGTTGGGGAAAGTGGGTTGGAGGTGACATGGGGGCACAAGGGAAAGAGTTTTGGGACAAGGGCTGCGGGTGGGGGGGGGGGGGGCGGGCGGGGTAGTGATCCGCCTGCATGGCTACGAGCGCCTGGATAGAGTCCGCTTGGCGCTCCATGATGGTTATCAGCCGATCCGTGCTTTGCTTCCGGTGCGCTGCGTTTTCCTTGCGGGTCCTGCTTTCACTCTCCCTCCACTCCTGCGCTTTTTGATTCTCTGTAAGAGATTGATGCATCACTTGGTGCAGCATGTCTTCTTTGCTTTTCCGCGGTCTCTTCCGGAGTTTTTGCAGTCTCTCAGCTGGTGATAACACGGACGACTGAGATCTCAAGGTTGCATCTGTAATGGCAAAATGCAACACTTAACAGAGGCAGCATTGTTTATACCAGACAGAGTAATGATTCCCCCGCACTTAAGGAGGGCACACACAGTCTACACAATAGCACACTTTCCCTGTCCCAAAGAGAATGCACATAACCCACGGGAGCCCCAAAATGGTGAGTAAGGGGGACTGATTGTATCAGGGCTGTACTGTCCTCTGGGTTTCTGTGCCTTGGGGAGAGCCAACAGCTGCAGGGGGCACCTACACTGAACACTGGCCCAACATTTTCCACAGGAGTCCATCCTGGAGGATATCTCACTGCTGAGGGTGACCTGGGAAGCAAGAGAGGGTCTTCTACTGCAATGTGGCTTCCGCCCTGGCCCATATGCAGCTTTCCTGTGTGCAGCAATGGTCCCCCCGCCCCTCGTGGCACAGTGGCGCGGACACGTTAGCCTGACTGGGACAAGGACCACGGTGGCTCTCCCAAGAAACCTGCGCAAGCGCATTGCCCATGTTCTGGATGAGACTTTCGAAGAGATTACCGAGGCTGATTACCGCAATGTGATAGACCACATCAATGCGCTATTCCGCATCTAGGCATGCATGCAGTCCTAGCCCTCCTCTCCCAAAGAGCCTGCACCGAAAAAATTCCTTCCCGAAAAACCCCCCCGCTTACCGGGAACCTGCTCTTCTGTTTGTCCTCCACCAAGTTCCGGCCGCTGCGACTGGCTACCTTCCTCCTGGCTCGAGAAGAGCGCCTGGCTGCATGCCTCCAGGGATTCCGGGGTGTCTCCCCCCGCCCCAGCACCCTCACTCCCACTTTCCTCCTCCTCCTCTTCCTCCTCCCCCAACTCTGAAGTGTCCATGGTGGTGCTCGGAGTGGAGGTGGGGTCATCCCCAAGTATCGCGTCCAGCTCTTTGTAGAATCAGCAGGTCGCGGGGGGAGCACCCGAGCGGCCGTTTGCCTCGCGGGCTTTGCGGTAGGCATTCCGCAGCTCCTTTACTTTAATCCTGCACTGCAGTGCGTCCTGGTCATGGCCCCTTTCCATCATGGCCCTTGATATCTGCCCGAAGGTATCGTAATTCCTACGGCTGGAGCGCAGCTGGGACTGGACAGCTTCCTCCCCCCAAACACTGATGAGGTCCAGCAACTCGCCATTGCTCCATGCTGGGGCTCGCTTGGCACGTGGAGGCATGGTCACCTGGAAAGATTCGCTGATAGCACTCCACGCCTGGCTGGCTGAGCAAACAGGAAGGGGATTTTTAAAATTCCCGGGGAATATAAAGGGCGGGTCTGATGGTTGGTCACCTGAGGCCAGAGCAGTAGAGTTCGAACTGATGACCAGAGTGGCTAGAACAGGCATTGTGGGATACTGCCGAATACTTCTGGAGGCCAATCAGAGCACATTGGGCAGCCACACTTGTGCCGCAGCGCAGCAGCAGCAGTGCAATACTCTTTATTCCTCTCGGGGAGGTGGAGTACCAGCAGCGCTGTAGCCGCGGAGATACAGCACTGTACATGCCTTGCCAGTGTGGACGGGGAGTGAGGTACAGCGCTCTGGGAGGCTTTATTGCACTGTAACTCACAAGTGTAGCCAAGGCCTAACAGGGCTGCTACTCTGAAACCTGTCATAGTGAATGCAGTGTCTCAGCTCCCTGCAGGAGAGGTGGCTGATGTGGCAGACACCTAGAGCCTCAGGCATGAGTTTCAGCAGAGTGAGCCATTAGCATCTCAACACCTGCCTGATCCCAGTGATCTGAATCTCACTGCTGCTGTGCAGCCTTCCAGCCCAGACAGCTGAATTCTCAGAGGGGGCTAAAGGGAAGGTGACTAACAGAACAACCTTAATTTCCTCCTTGCCTGCAGCTGTGTACTTCTTCTGTAAGGCCCCCTAGTGGCCTGTCTAAAAAGTGTCTCCAGAGAAATATCTATCACTGCATCCTCCTCTGTGAGGAGGGAACGATAGTAAAACATTCATTCAACCATTTACTAAACTTCAGCACAGAATATAAAAAACAGGCCAGTAAAGGCTGGACAGACTATCTGACCCTTCAGCCTCATGCCAGGAGATTGTCCTGCCCAGGTAACACACTTGGCTGGCTACTCAATCCCTGAGTTCCTCAGGTTCCCAAGATCTGATCTAGCCTTTCAGGAAGCAGGGAGGCTGTTAGATCTAGCTGGCTGTCTCCGCTACCCAAGTTCTGGAGGAGTTGGTGGCTGGTCTATATGAGCAGGGGGGTCATTACTCACAGGTTCAGCCTGCAGGTAGGAATCTGAATGCTCCAGAGATTCACCTGGTGAAACAACCCAGTGTCAAATGATACTCCAGAACTCAAATACAGTAAGATCGAGGGGTGTTCACCTGTGCCTGTACTATTCCTTCTTCTGGGGAGCTTTTCAACCAGACATGATCTCCTGGATTCAGCTCCCTCAGGGTTAGACTCTGTGATGTCTGACAAAGTTTCTCTTCTGATGGCTTTAGGTTGTTCTTCCTCCCTTGGTAGCACTGGAATCTCAGGACAACGAAGGTCTAAGAGTGAAGGGAGGTTGGGAAGATGGCCTTCAACTCAGTAACTCATAAGGGCTACATCCATTTTTCAGAGGTGCTGGCCTGTATGGGAACAGGTCCAGACAAGGCCTGTATGTTGTGTAAAAAGTGTTTAACCATTTTTACTGAAAGTTTTGCTTCCCCATGATTTTGTAATGACTGGGATGGCACATGGGTGAAACTGCAGGGATCTGCAAACTTAACAGTTTCTGATACAAACTGAGGATCATTATCAGAGAGGACTTGCAGTGGGATTCCATTGCAGCCAAACATGGATTTCATCCTGACCCCACTGTCTGTGATGTAGCGGTCAGCAGCTGGGCTAGTTCAATAAATCTTGACAAGCAGCCAGTGAATGGGAGAGAGGTTCCATTAGCTAGCCAGAGAAGATCTTTCCACAATGGTGTGTCTGGGGGAGGGAAGGTAACGATGGTTCTGGCTGGTTGGTTCTCATGTGAGTGCAGGTCTCAGAGTTCTCTCCTCTCTCTGGTACTTGTTGCTCAGTGAAGGCCACTGAACTGACTGTTGAGCTGTTTCTGTGCATTTTGGGCTTGCTTGGTGGCCCCTGTGACGTTTATGGAGAATGTCCTTTTTCATCCATGTGGGGATGACTAGTCTGGACCCCTTCAACAACAGCCTGGGGTCTAGGCTAAGATCACCTGAAACCATCCAGTGCAGTTTCATAGAGATGTCTGATGTTGCCCTTTTGTCCAGACCTCTTTGCAGTTGGTCATGACTTAGTAATTCATCTGCCTTTGGTTTTTCTTTCACTTTGGAGGGTACGTCTACACCGTAATCCCAGGGTGTGATCACAGCTTGAGCTGACACACTGGCTCTAGCTTTAATCTAGCTAGCTCAGGTATCAGAGCAGTGAAGTCACAGCAGCATACGCTTCATCAGCTCTGTACACGCCCATCCAGAACCCTGTGCTAGCCTGGGACTAGCCTGCATTGAAGCTTCTGCTGATGCAGCTTCACTGCTCTGGTACCTGAGCTAGGTAGATTAGAGCAGTGGTTCCCCCACTTTTTCCTAAGACTACCCACTAACTGCATTTTGCTTTTCTTGTGACCCACCATTACCTATATGCACCCTCCACCCCAGCATCACAACACTGAATCCTGGCCCAGTACAGAGGGGCAGCCCCAGGGTAGGAATGTGAGTCTCCACCTCATTCACCCCCAGCAGCAGCTTCTGTCCCAGGGGTCTGGGCCAGGCTCCCTGCTCTGGGCGTTGTGAGCTGGCACATGGGGTTGCAGGGCCTGTCAGATTTGGCTCATCCTCCCCTCCATAATTATGGAGGAGCAGCAGGGCCAGACCCTGAGTGGCGCTGCAACCCCATGTGCCATGTTGAAATACATGGAGTGGGGAGCTGGTGTGACCCAAGTCCTCTTGGTGCCAACTGGCAAAGGGAATACAGCCTGCCTGGTATTTCACAAAAATCCCGGGGTCAGATATACACAGAGTAGTTCACTGAAGGGTGGCCTGTGAGGTCTCTACTGAGAGTCAGTAGCCCGTGGTCATCATAATACTTGTGAAATGTATGTACAGATAATATTTCAGGAGTTATGTATCTAGACTAAAATATGGTCTTTCAGTTAAGGCAGGTCACCAGGAGGTGACACAAAGGAACATTTCCGAGGTAACGCGCACCTATCTCCCTGACTGGTCACTTTTGTATTGTGCATTGTCTGCCTCACAACAGAGGCCTATCTGCAGACTGAGCCAGAGTGAATCAAAAGATTGTGAAATCTACAAGAGAGAAAATCTATAGAAAGAAAAAAGAAAAGAAAAGAAAAAAAACAGCGGGTGTGAGGGGGTGTCCTGTTTATGAATTAAGACAAAGGATGGGACTGGTATATTTTGGAGAGGCAAGCTCACCTAGGAGGCAAGCTGACAGAGTATTTGTCTCATGAAAGGAGGGTTCATAGCAGCTTGGCAGTAAAATGCTTAATGTGTTCTGAGTAAGGATTATTCTACATGAGAGTGTCTTGTTAATTAGATATAAGCTCTAGAATGTGTGTTACAATTATGTTTTATATGTAACCATTAGTTCCAGTTCTTCTAGTTGCTACTGCTTGAATTTCTGTGATTTGCTAAATCAGCTTATACTTGTTTTTGCTATAAACATATCTAAGTGCTGTACGTTAAGCCAAGTGGTGATCTGAGGTGGAACTGATAAACTGTGGGTGAGAGCAGCAAATGTGTGAATACTGCGAGAGTCCAATGGACCAGGGGCAGGACACTCCATGGAGATGCTCGGAGGGGTCGAGGGTTAGCGTGTGCCTATTGGTAAGCTCTGGGGTAACAGCAGGGTATGTGAGGCTTAGAGGGGAGTATTTCCATTGCCCGGGCCAGTGGAGTTGAGAACTGACCTGTGGCAGGCACAGATGAGACTTCCTCATGCTAAGGGCAGGTGGTAGTGACGTGTCTCACAACCCTGGGTGCCCCTGGGAAGTGTCAGAACTGGTCCCATCCATACAGAAGCTGCCACTGTGGGGTGAGTGAGGAGCCAGCCCATTCTTCACCCTGTCCTCCATCCCTGGGGGCCTCTCCCCTCCACTGGGCCAGAAGAACTATATGTTTGCCTAGGCCAGGGTCCTGTGATGAGTAAATACAGGCCTGCCTTTTGTGACCCTTCGAGAACCTTTCCATGACCCACTGGTGGGTTGGAACCTACCATTTGGGGAACACTGGATTAAAGCTAGCTCGGGTATGTCTGCATGAGCTGCAATCACAGACACACCCTTAGAGGTGCTTTACTCTGTTTGGCCTGGGAAGAAGTACTTGGTCTGTGGGTTCTCCAGCTTGAACTCTGGCTGAGGAGTGTCTGGAGTGACAGCTCTGGAAAGTGGGTTGCTGCCATGAGATTTTGTTCTAGCTGCACAAGGAACTGTGAACTAGAACCACGTGAGCCTCATTCAAAAGTGGTATTCTAGGGGTAATTCATCTGGGGGCTTTGTCCCTAGCAGAGTAGCTAGCAGCTTGTGGTCTGTTTCTAAATGAAACTTTAGGCCTACAAGGAAGTCTCCAAAGCATTTACATGCCCTGCAGGGTTAATGCCTCCGTTTGTAAATGTGCACAGCCCTGCAGTGCTGGTGAGAGCTGGAGAGGCCTGTGCGGTGGGTGCCACATTGTAGATGACTGTTTGAAAAAGGACTGAACTATGTCCATAGGATGATGCACTGACTGACCGCAGTGGTATCTTTCTTCAGCCTATATAAGGCTAAACATGGCAGGGGGCTCGGGCTGTGTTTAATCTCCCTGAACAATGGGCTCTGGGTTGGCCCCAATGCCAGGATATTTTGTGCTTTTGGAGATATCTCCAGGGTTTTGACTTCTTCTCTAGGCAGTGTACAAATTTTCCCAGAGGCTCATGTGCCCACACACCGACATGCTGCACTGATATTCTGAGCCTCACTCATCTGGGTTATGACTGGAACATTTTCTGGATCTGCTCTGACCTCTGTCCATCAATGATTTGACCTGTTTTCTGAGGGTATGTCTACACTACGAAATTAGGTCGAATTTATAGAAGTCAGTTTTATAGAAATCGTTTTTATACAGTCGATTGTGTGTGTCCCCACACAAAATGCTCTAAGTGTATTAAGTCTGCAGACTGAGTCCACAGTACCGAGGCTAGCGTCGACTTCCGGAGTGTTGCACTGTGGGTAGCTATTCCACAGTTCCCGCAGTCTCTGAGGCCCATTGGAATTCTGGGTTAAGCTCCCAATGCCTGATGGGGCAAAAACATTGTCGCGAGTGGTTTTGGGTACATGTCATCAGTCGCCCCTCCCTCCGTGAAAGCAATGGCAGACAATCGTTTTGTGCCTTTTTTCAGCCCAGACGCCATAGCACTGGGATCATGGAGCCCGCTCAGATCACCACGGCAATTATGAGCACTATAACCAGCACGCGCATTATCCTGGAGTATATGCAGAGCCAGAACCTGCCAAACCAAAACCAGGCGAGGAGGCGACGGCAGCGTGGTGATGAGAGTGATGAGGAAATAGACATGGACATAGACTTCTCACAAAGTACGGGCCCCAGCAATGTGCAAATCATGGTGTTAATGGGGCAGATTCATGTCGTGGAACGCCGATTCTGGGCCCGGGAAACAAGCACAGACTGGTGGGACCGCATAGTGTTGCAGGTGTGGGACGATGCCCAGTGGCTGCGAAACTTTCGCATGTGTAAGGGCACTTTCATGGAACTTTGTGACTTGCTTTCCCCTGCCCTGAAGTGCCAGAATACCAAGATGAGAGCAGCCCTCACAGCTGAGAAGCGAGTGGCGATAGCCCTGTGGAAGCTTGCAACGCCAGACAGCTACCGGTTAGTCGGACATCAATTTGGAGTGGGCAAATCTACTGTGGGGGCTGCTGTGATCCAAGTAGCCAACGCAATCAAAGAGCTGCTGATATNAATCACAAGGGATATTTCACAAACATCAACGTGGGACGGCCGGGAAAGGTACATGACGCTCGCGTCTTCAGGAACTCTGGTCTGTTTCAAAAGCTGCAGGAAGGGACTTTCTTCCCAGACCAGAAAATAACCGTTGGGGATGTTGAAATGCCTATAGTTATCCTTGGGGACCCAGCCTACCCCTTAATGCCATGGCTCATGAAGCCATACACAGGCAGCCTGGACAGTAGTCAGGACCTGTTCAACTACAGGCTGAGCAAGTGCAGAATGGTGGTAGAATGTGCATTTGGACGTTTAAAAGCGCGCTGGCGCAGTTTACTGACTCGGTTAGACCTCAGCGAAANCCTTGATGACCCCCCCCCTTGATGACTCCCCCCGGTTCACTCTACTTCCCTGTAAGCTAGCCACCCTCCCCTCCCCCCTTCGATCACCGCTTGCAGAGGCAATAAAGTCATTGTTACTTCACATTCATGCATTCTTTATTAATTCATCACACAAATAGGGGGATAACTGCCAAGGTAGCCTGGGAGGGGTGGGGGAGGAGGGAAGCGCCTGGTGGGGTCGGGGAGGAGGGAAGGACAAGGACACACTGCACTTTAAAACTTTAAAACTTATTGAAGGCCAGCCTTCTGTTGCTTGGGCAATCCTCTGGGGTGGAGTGCCTGGGTGGCCGGAGGCCCCCCCACCGCGTTCTTGGGCGTCTGGGTGAGGAAGCTATGGAATTTGGGGAGGAGGGCTGTTGGTTACACAGGGGCTGTAGCGGCGGTCTGTGCTCCTGCTGCCTTTCCTGCAGCTCAACCATATGCTGGAGCATATCAGTTTGATGCTCCAGCAGTCTGAGCATCGACTCTTGCCTTCTGTCAGCAATCTGAAGCCACCTATCCTCTTCAGCCCACCACTTACTCTCTTCAGCCCACGATTCAGCCCGCCACCTCTCCTCGCGTTCATATTGTGCTTTTTTGCACTCGGACATTGTCTGCCTCCACGCATTCTGCTGTGCTCTGTCAGCGTGGGAGGACATCTGGAGCTCCAAGAACATGTCATCCCGAGTGCGCTTTTTTCTCCTTCTAATCTTCGCTAGCCTCTGCGAAGGAGAAACATTTGCAGCTGGTGGGGGAAAAGGGAGATTGGTAGTTAAAAAGACACATTTTAGAGAACAATAGTATCACTCTTTCCCGTTAAACCTTGCTGTTCACATTACACAGCACCTGTGCTTTCGTTACAAGGTCGCATTTTGCCTCTTATT